>JAQZBX010069055.1:0-15654 GCA_029593785.1 Cabassous unicinctus | reverse complement strand
TTTTTTTTTTTTTTGTTTAAAGGAAACCATACAGCAGTCCTGAAAAAATATTTTTCCTCATTCTGCACAGGATAATTATAGCAGAAGATGTGGGAAAAGCCCCATAGCTATCACCAATTGCTTAAAGAAGTTTTGTTACAATAAAAATTTGGATAATATAATAGCAATGTTGCTGGAACATTAGCAAAAGTATATACATTCCAGTTACCTTTGATTTAGCCATAATCACATATGTATGCCTTTTTGGACAAAAATATATATATATATTTTTTATAAAAAACTGACCATCCAACTTTAATGATTTCATATATGGATTCAAGAGTGGTAGTAAAAGGAACAGACCCGATTGTGACAAGGCGGTTCAGGGACAGAAAAATCAAGTTCCTCAGGAAACAAAAAGTACAAAATTAGAGATTCGAACACATTTATTCAGCCCCATTCCAGTCTTCCTATAAATTATGATGTGAAAACGGGCTCTTCAATTTATAAAGGCTTTCAATGGTCTCACCACACCATTTGTGATCTATTCTCACTGGGAAAAATGATTTGGACTGCCTCATCTAAATTACCCTTGCCTGTCCATCTGGAATACTAGATATTTCACTTTTATAAAACAGCTTTTTCGGTTCTGTATGTAGGTTTATCTTAATTAATTGATAAAAAGAAAGGGGAGTTGATCAGCATTTTCCATCCCAACATACCTATCTGCACAGCTAAAAATCCTTCATTCAACCTGCTTCTTTACACTTATTTGCTAAAGTTGGCAAAATTTGCAAAGGCATCTTGCTTGGATTGCACAGTTCCAGAAGTCATGGCTATGTTGGGCATGCCCATTCCCATTGTGCCGGTGAGGCCCATCCCAGCAGCTGACATCCCGATGTTCACGCCCATCATGCTCTGATTCATCATTGGAGCATTTCCGAGAGGGGCCATTCCCATGGTGCCAGTCATCACGTTGGGCATGCTCAGAGGCATGGGTCCCCCAATCAAAGGGTTAGTTTGGGGCCGGGCAGGAAGCATGTTCGATGAAGAACTGAGGTTCACGGCTCCAAAACTTTGGGTCATCACATTCATAGGCTGTTGCATATCTACCCAACCAGAAGAGACAAAAGAACTTTACCACACTGAATCCTTATATTCACACAGAAAAATAGCACAATCTTTTTGACCATCAAAAAATTCTAGCCCCAATAAAAATTCTTTTACAGCGATTTTATAGAAGTCAATTAATTTGCACTTATTACTCTTGAGAAACAATGAATGGCTGTTATTCCAAGTTTCCCAAGTGAGATGTAGAAACAGTAAGAGGAGTGGGTTGGGAAAAAACATGAACCACTTTTAAATCATTCCTACAAAATCTACTGTTGGATCCCACCTAACAAGTTGTCAAGAGCTATTGTGTATCAAAAGCCTTAAAAAACACTAAGAGAAATATAAGTACAAAGATTTATACAAAATCATGGAATTATTTATAATAGCAAAAAAACTGGAAACAATTTCAATAACTTAAGAGAGGAACTGTACACTGATATGACAGAATACCATCAAGATCTGAAAATCAGTTTTTTCCTAAAGATAATCCACACAGGAAAAATGCTCCTAATTTAAAGTTGAATGAGAACAGTAAGAAACAAAAATAGAATGATCCCAAGTATTAAAAATATGCTTAGAAAAGATGGAAATATATTTTTGTTTTTTTTTTTGAAAGATTTATTTATTTCTACTCTTCTCCCCTCCTTGTTTTAAGCTGTCTGTGTGCTCTTCTGTGTCTGCTTGTCTCTTTAGGAGGCACCAGGAACCAATCCTGGGACCTTCCGGAGTGGAGAGAGGCGCTGAATCTCTGGCACCACTTCAGCCCCCTGGTCTGCCATGTCTCCTATTGTTTCTCTTCTGTGTCTCTTTTTGTTGCGTCATCTTGCTATGCCAGCTCTCCATGCAGGCCAGCACTGTGTGTGGACCAGTTCTCCGCTCGGGCAAGCTCGTCATGCGGGGCAGCTTGCTTTCCACCAGGAGGCCCCAGGAATCGAACCCTGGACCTCCCATATAGTAGATGGGAGCCCAATCACTTGAGCCACATCCGCTTCTCAGAAATAAATATGTATTAATGATTATTATTCCTGGATTGTGGAATTCAGACAATTTCTTCCTTCATCATATTTACCCATATTTAACAATTTTTTTTTCCAACAAATATATTTTACTTTAGTAAAATCATGGAATTATTTATAATAGCAAAAAACTGGAAACAACTTAAATAACTCAGCCCAAAACAGTAATTATCATGCCAAGAGTAGAATAGAGAATAATTTAATGTGCCAGAAGAGACATCGAGGGAGTCTTATGTGAAAAAATCTTAAGTGAACACACAGTCGACTTCACTACCACTTATGTCACATATTTTTTTATGGCTTATATTAATACTGCCACCAGGGCAAAAAATTACTAGTACACAGAAATGGGTGTCTTGTGGTAACTTACTCTGCTGTTGAATCATTGTATTAAGTGATGGTTGCTGGGGTTTGGAAGGCTGCATACCAGGAAGCAAGTTGTCTAGGCTGATGTTTACACTGGGGTCGGACCAAGTAGACGGCAGAGTTTTGCTGACTGATTTCTGGACCATATCTGTATTCTGATTATAGAGAGGATTAGGCTTCTGCAGCACTGTGCTAACAGTTTGCAAAGGCTGGAAAATACAAAAATGTTCTAAAAATTAAGCATCTATTCATGTTATCAGTCTATAAAGATTATCAGACAGCAATTTAATCACAAATAATTCCAAATATATGCAATGAACCCCTGAAACCAAAAAGAACCACAAATTTCTTTAATAATCACTAGCTTCCCAAAGAGGTTCCTCTGAATTTGAAATCATGTTTGGGTGGGAAAAAAAACCAACATACCTACATTGCCAATTATTCTGCCTTTACCCATAGTCTAGAAGTCACTATCCCTGGAAAATGTTATTCTTTGTTCCCAATTATTTAGAGGTACAAAGAATGCCAAAGGAAACTACCAACTCCAGATTAGCACAGCTTTAATGAAATATGTAAGTGGAAATTTATTCTTATAAAACAGAATTCAGGATAGGACTTTTTTACGTGGACCAATTCAGGACAAAGGATAAATTCAGGAGAAAGAAGCAGAGGTGCCTGGTAGTTACTGGAGATAATAGTGAAAGGGACAAAAAGGAGTAGGAAGAATAATTTAAAATGTACCATTGCAAAGAATCGCAACACAGTTGCAATTAAGACTGCAAATAAAGTAGAATGCTTATTGTCACATAGTCACATAAAAGAAACTCAAAAAATAAACTGGCTTGTTCAGTGTTGCGAAGTCCAATTTAATGGTGTGGGTTTCATGTCCTTTTTCTTAATACAAAGTCTAATATCCGTAATACAGAAGTCACCTTTCTGCTTCTTTCTTCTCTTCTTTCATCCTAACACTCAAAAGAGGACAATCTATAAAGTTAGTAATTAGCAACATAAACCAATATTCTCAATAGCTTGAGTCAAAAAGTAGTAATTTCCTGCTAAAACTCATACACTTATATTCAATCCCTGCCCTTATTTGAATTCTAAGCTAATATTAGGTAATTTAGATTTAACTATTTAAAAAGTCAATTAAATACCTCCCATTTTGGTTGTTTTCCATTATGAAAATGACAGAATTGAAAGAATATACAATGTTATAAAATGTATAAAATGTAGAAGAGACCCAGAATAGGAAAAAACATTCACCATTTGAGAGAACGGTTTTCTACGTTACCAATAAGGACACTTCATTAAAGATACAACCAGAGATTTTACTGAGTGAATGCTTGCCATGGGTGAAGCAGTAGCTCTACTCCTTTTGAAGAACTTTTTAAAAACAACAACAACAACAACAACACATTAAATGCTAATTTGTTACAATTCATGAAATTTTCTACATGTGGCTCCTCTGAGCAAGGAACCATGTTTGGCTCTGCAGGAACTACAAGATGGACAGGAAGGTCTTGCCCTAAAGAACCCAAATGACTATACTAGGCAAAGAGCAAGGTAAAAGCAATGTGAAAAAACATATGCAGGTATGGCTTGCCTTTTTCCCCTTTATTATGCTGATCTACCATTAGATTAATTACAACATCTCAAAGGTCATGAACCGCAATTTCCAAGGGAAGCAGACAACTTACCTGTGATCTTGACATGGGCAAACCAAGTCCTACAGCATTACTGCTCATCATAGAGAAATTCATACTCTGGGAAGATGTCATGGTTGCCTGGGATGAGCCCATAAGATCAAATAGGTCTGAAGTATTTGAGGCAGCTGGAGGTGGTTGTGAGCCACTGAAGAGTTCTACAGCTGGCTGTGAGGCACTACCAAAGAGCTCGCCACTGGAAGCCACAGGGCCTGATGGGGCTTGGTTGAAGGCACTCCAGTCACCGAAGTCTCCATTCCCACTTGTTGCCGTTGCTGAGAAAGAAAGAACTAAAAGGGTAGCAGATTTTCTGAAATGCAAAGAGTATACCAATCTATGAACTAAAACAAATTAGAGTTGATCTGTGTCCATCCAGATTAACACCTGCAGATACCATCTCCATCTGGACATCATTCTTTTCTATGAGTATTCCACGAGTGTTAACAAGGTGGCAAAATAAATAAATAAATAAATAAACTCCCACATACAGAGTAAAATCCATCTCTTGGCAGGTCTGCAGGTGGCACAAAGAAATTACAATAAAAAAATTTGCCTTCAACAAACTTTGCATATCAAATTTGCTTCCAGCTAAACAATTATAGTCTAGCCTGGGACTCTGAAAAGGAAGAAGGAAACTAAACTGGTTATACTTTTTGCTGGGAGCTCTGGAATCCTCAAATCAGAGAATGCTCTGAACTCACATTTTTTGGAAAGGTTCAAAGAAGAATCAAACTACAATCTATATTGTCTTAAGTAATAAAATCCAAAATTCATGAGATTAAACTTTAATATTAAACACACAGACATTCAGAAAAGCATGAGAAAAAAGCCTATAAAATTAAGAGTAGGGCTAGTAAATCCCTGTAAGAACTTTTTACTCATTTGGCCATGCTTACATTGACAACAGAAGTGCTATATTCACTTAGTACACTGTTTGCTTCAACCGGGACTATTCAGTCTATTTATTTAAATAAAGGAGGTTGGGGACTGACATTGTTTTTAGAAGGGAACTCATGCCAATAAACAACACACATACACACACACACACAATCCCTTCACTAGACTTCAAAGTGTAATTGTAGCAAGTTTAAGGTTGAATGCATTCAATAATATAAAATTTATAAGTTTTATTAAGAGTGCAGTGGTTAAGAACATGGATTTTATACCTTACTAGCTGTGTGACCCTGGGTAAGTTAGTTACTTAACGTCTTTATGCCTCACTATTTTTTAATTGTGGCATTTAAGGTTTGCTACTGTTACTTTGGATTAACTATAAAAGTACAGGTGAGAGCCAAGGCATTGTACTCTCCTTCTTTTAGGTATGCCATATAAAAGTGTAAGTCAAGCTTCTGTAAATTGTGCATAAGCATATTAACTATTTGCAACACAATGAATATAAAAGCAAGTGATTCTTTTTCATTCTGGGCCATACATGAATCTAATAAACCTTTCCTTAAGAAAAGGATAAATAGATGAATATGAATTAATGGAACTGAGAATGCAAAGGTGAGGAAAGAGCTACACATAAACTGTCATTAGAAAGCAAATACTATGTTCTTCCAAGTTAATTAACACCATCTCTTTGCACTCCATGTTCACTTACAACTTGGTAATACATTTTGTCTAACCTAAAAGGTAACCAACCATTAAAATACTGTGTCTCATTATGCTAAATATCAAGAGAATAATGTAAGTCTTGAAAATTATATTCTTCTATTATCATATTAAAATGCAAGCACCCTCAAAAGAGAAAATAATTCATTTACAAACACCAACAATTTAATACAAGAAGTGGGCTAATATTCATCACCTCAGGGTTTTACTAAAACATGTCTTTGACTATCTTTACAAAATAGACTGCATTAAGAATTTTTTCAATTAGTTCTATGTATTAAACAATTTAAACTCAATTTAAGTAAGGCTGCTGGTTTAAGGTAAACTTTATGATTTTCTATTTACTTGATCTATATAAAGTAGAATATGGATGGAAACTGGGACAAAATGTGTTAACCCCCCTGAGAATTTTATTCTAGATGATTAATCATGGGAAGAAAAGATTTCTAATGGAGCACATATTGTTCAGAAATGATTAATCATTGTTACAACAGTTTCAGCCCGATGCATAATGGTGATCAGGTTTTATTAATCACATGCATACAGATAAAGAGATGTATCACTTTGGCAACATTAACATATCTGAATTATCTAAACAATAGACAACTTTATATACATAAAAACTTTGAGAATTACACAGGAAGATTAAAAAATTAGGGCAATGTTTATCTTCCACTTTGATTTCCCTAAAGTAAGGTATTAACCCTTAAGAGGTATAACTGTACTTCTAAAATGAAGCAGTTAAGTACTCAGCATTTTCTGGTTTCTAGGAAATATATCGAATTTACACAAGTAAGCTGTCAAAATAACCTCAAACTACATAAAAGCTATGCCATTTTTCTTCCTCACAAACCTAAACCAGACATTACTAAGTGTATATTTTAATCCAGTTTAATAAAACACCAATATTTAACTCCACTCAAAAGGAATAAAAGTAACTCAGCTAAATTGTATCTTTCCTCCCTGTCTCATTTTTAGGACTTTTTATAGCTAATTTTTTATATTACGTTTCAAATTTCAGAATGACCAGGATTTTACAAAACAAACACTACATTCCCATCACAACCCAAAAGAGAAAAAAAGACACAATGTACTCGTTACTACTTCTAGAGAAATTATTTTATCCTTATCATAAAGAACCATGACAAGAAGCATTATTCCTAATTTTAGAAAGCCAGAGGCTCAGAGACTTTCCCAAAGTTAAATCACTACCATAGTATATGGTAGAGATAAAAAGATAAAATTAATAACACTATAAGGTAGAAAGCCCCTACACCTCATCTTTATGCCTATATTCTGCATAGATGTTGCTATTTCTTTATTTCTAATCTAATCTAAGAGTGAGATAGCTTTGCCTGAGGTCCAACACTCACTATTTTAGGATGTGTCAAAAGGAATTTCAGTTTTTCATAGAAAAAAAAAAAAATGCTCTTAAGACATCGAAATTACACATAAGTGAATTTTAATAAGATATTCTATCCAATTCCAATGGCCGAAGTTCCAGTTATGAAAATCATAAGCTAAACTAAACATAAACCATAATATTCTTGTTGCTAAAATAAGATTATTCATTCTTATTTATACCTACCCACCTCTCCCACCCAAAACTCCCAAAGTCACACAAGTCACTTATGAGTAAGTGCAATTTTCTTTAGGTATACCTGAGTAGTTTGCAACCAAATTAATTCATTAGGCAAATTTAAGTCAGTGGCCTAAAAAAAAGGTCTTTGTGAATAAATTCTTTAGGAATTAGGAATTGCAAATACAAGGAGAAAAATGCCAAAAAGAAGCTGATTTGGGGAGAGGTGGGAGTTGTTTTATTTTGACAAGCTTTTCACACTTGCCTCTAGATTTCTGGCCAATCAAATCGTATCATACCTTGGGAAGGGAAATTGCCTGATGCAGCAGCTGAGCCAAAGTCAGCAAATCCTCCGAATAAATCAGCTGATCCTCCTAGAAATTAGGTATGAGAAAAGAGAAAAAACAAAAAACAAAACACATTTAGAACTACAGAAAAATTTACAGCAATTTCAGGAAGTTATTTTACCACCCCACATAAAAAATACCTAATATTAGAGCCCTCAGATCCATCATAAAAGCTAGTTTGTTGATCCAGGTTTTCCTGTTACCATGCTCCCTTTAAGCCATCACTGACTCTTTTACATTCCTCAGGCCTATTTCTAGTAAGTAAAACGACCCTACATTTGTAGTTAAAGTTATCCCTCACTTATATTTATGAACATAAGGTGGGCAAGCAGTTTATACAGGCAATTGTGCTGTTATTAAAATTGAGGTTCATACTGAATAAATTAAAAAATTCATGACTTTGTGGGGTTGGGAAGAAAAGAGAATAACAACTAATAAATTTATAAGAATTGACAGAATCAGAAAGTCACCACAAATCTACACAGAAGCTGAAACCTGAGTTAAAAAAATTTTTTTTGAATAATATAATCACATAATCTCAAAATATCACTTACTAGTTACAAAGAGATAAATCTATTTTTACATTAGAGAAATCTGATGTATATTATTACCCTTAAACCAGTGATCAAATTTAATACCACTAATGTGAGAGACTGCAAAGGACACCACCATCCATGTGAAACTCCTGCCAAAAAATTTAACCTGGATCTAATCAGGAGAAATTAATCAACGAATACAAACTGAGGGACATTCTGATGAGGAACTCTCTGGACTCTGCTACATCAAAGTCAATATCATAAAAGAAACATGACAGGCAAATGAAATGTGTGATCCTTAACTGGACTCTTAGAAGTTTAAAAAATGCTAGGCTGAAACAAAAGAATTGAGACAACCGTGGAAATTTAAATGTAGACTATATATTAGACAAGAACATTGTTTTAATGCTAAATTTCCCAAATACAATAATTATATTGCAATTATATAACTGAAGTATGTTAGGGGCAAAATGTCAATGTTTTTTTTTACAACTTCCTTTCAAATGGTTCAGAATAAATGAACTGATGTGTGTGTGTTTAAAAGAACTAGAAAGTATGACAAAGAAAATGAGGCAAACTTTCTGTAGGTTTGAAATTTCAAAAAGATAAAACTCGGGGAAAAACCTGAAATTGATCTGTACAAAAATCAGTCTGGATAGATATAGGGAGAAGCAGCAATGCAATGATTGCAGTGAACTATTTTTTTTTCTATTATTTACTTCATGGACAAGTACTTGTTAAACGCATGGAAAAAATATTTACTTTACCTACAGTTTGAACACTGTTTCAAGTTTTAACACTCCATTTCTCTCCAATTCAGTTATCAGTTAAATAGCTGAAGAAGCAGCTACAAACTAGTTGTCCTTATTTTTGTTTGTCCTTAAAGATTTTACCTTTTAAAAGTCACAATCTCAGAAAGTCTAGAACAGCAGTTCAATTATGGTGCTTTTAGTGTTATGTGAACATTATATAGGTTACATCACAGCTGCTTAGCCTGCAGTGCTTAGAAACTAGCCAGGTGGGACTGGAACATCTGGGCTGTATTCAAACACCACCAGGGAAGCGTCCCACATCTGGTGCCATTTCTGAATTCTTATCGCTGCAAGACATTCTGCCCCATCTGCTATACTCAACTGGGTTAATTAAACTAGAACCATCTCCCCTTCTTAATAAATGGCCAGCAGTAATAAAAGGAACAAATCAGTTTCTGATACATGTGTATTTGGTATTTCTTTTTAATACACATTTACTGTAGTCAGCTATCAGGGGGCTTAACTAATTCCTCATTCCTTCACCTCATTACAGATGTACATGCTCACATATACCCTCACTAACTAGCAAACTAACTCCCATCAAATCCCAGGTCCTCCACTCCTACCAACACTACATCTCATTCATCCATTTTTATTTCATCATGGGATATCACAGTGATCTGATTTTCACTTCCTTAAAGGTACATACATCATAATAAAATGTGATGAGGGACACAAAAGATAAACAAGCACATATATTAATTAAAGACAAACAGGGAAATGAATGTTGCAAACACTTGCTGCTTAATATTCTTAAGTTTGTTTTCTGTAGTCCTTCATGTTAAAAATGTTGATCAAAGTACACTGTTGGGTAACAGAATAATAGTTAATCGCTTACTATCAGATTAAAGATTTGAAAATTGGGGATCATTTTAATTTGGTTCATCCAAGCTGAAAATAAACATTACTATGTAATTTATTATGCCAAACAAGTTATAGATTTTTCAAATCTTACCCAGTCTGGGCTACAAGGAAAATTCATATTAAGGATAAAAGCACTGAATACTGTAGATCACAACTTCAAAGTGGGTGAAATATCTTATTTTTGCCACACTCTGAATTTAAAATTTCATATAATGACCTATTTGGTTATTCTGCTACTCCAACCTTCTTCCACCTAAATGGAAGTTACACTATGTTCTAATTTACCTATTGCAAATAATATTCCTATCCATCCATACTAGATTCTATCAGGACCAATATAAGATTATTGGGTATAAGAATGGAAACACACACATAAATATTTTACAAATAGAAGCCAACTTTCTTTTCAAAAGATCTAACTTTTCTCTAACCTTTTCTTTTCTTCTCATCTTTTGAAGTGCCACTGATTACACTTTTACTTGTATACAATCTGCTCTTGAACTGAAAATTGTCTCAAATATTCTTTTAGGCAGTTTCTCTCTCCTATGAGAGACTTTCCATATCTCTATATATGATATTATTCATACCAGTGCCTTAAATTCAACAGAATTTTTCTATACTTAAGCATTTTCCTTGATAACGTCCATCTAAGAGAATATAAATTAAAAAGTCTACCAAAAATTGCTGCACGTAGAAGAACGCTAAATTTCACAAGTAACGCCTATCTAAGAGAATTTAAATTAAAAGGTCTACCAAAAATTGCTGCATGTGGAAGACTGCTAAATTTCAGAATAAGAGCTAGACTTCAAGATTTCCACATAAGAGCTGTCATTATAAATGAACCATTTCCACCTGCCTTTTCAGGTCAGAGGAAGTGATTTACAATCACCAGCTGGGAATATGTATTTTTCAAAGCAATACTGTGAACAGAAAAATACAGCTAAACTAGACATTGCTTAAACTACAAAATGGAAATCATCTTCAATAAAATTTTAATCTAGATTACTTTGAGAAAAACAAACCTTTGCATAAAAAATCCTTATTCAAAATTAAAAGAAATGACAAAATATGGAAAAATATTTGCAAATAAATGAATATCTATGAGTTTTTAAAAATAATGAGAAATGATGAACACCCCTAACAGAAAAAATGGACTAAGAGCATGAATAGACAAGTCACAAAGAAGATATAAATTGCCTAGAAAAATATGAAATGTTCAAACTCAGTTATCAAACAAATGTAAAATAAAACAAAATACTATTTTTGCCTTACCAAACTGGAAAGCTTTGAAAGATATTATTTCACTACTTTATAGTAAGATAAAAAATTGAAAACAAAACAAAAAATGTCCAAAAATAAGGGACTGGTTATAAAGAATATATCCACAGAATGTAAGATTATTAACTAATGAAAAGTTGAATACCAACCATCAAGAGAAATGGTCTTGAGACCTTGTATGAAAAGTAGGTTACAAAAAATCAACCAACCATATTTAGAAATCTGAAAAGTATTTCCCACATAATAAGTGATTACAGAAAGGTATTGACTGAATATATAGAAAAATGTATCAAAAAAGAGTATTCACAAAAGTTATTAATAGTTAAATTTATGTGGTTAAATTATGGTGGCTCACCTGTTTTGTTTTCCACAAAAAGCATGAATTACTTTTAATAATCAGTGTAAAGAAGGTTAAAAATTTTTTATTTTCAGTAACTTGCCTTTAAACTACAGACAACCTCTCCTCCAAATAAAAAAAAAAAAGGAAAAGAAAAAAAGGAATTCAAAACAGATTGCAAGCCATGTAAGGTATTTCTGTGTGTACTGACTGGTGTGTATTTTGTCTTCAACCTCATTTATTGTACTAAAACTATCTTGTGTAATAAAGAGCATCCCAATCAATACCTAAGTTCCTTAATTACAAAGGGACAAAGGAGGCAACTTGGATTTCTTTTTACAAAGGTGAGATACACTAAAAAATGAAACAATGATTTTCAGCACTCTATTTCTAATTGGCTTATTTTCTAATACTTTAAATTATTATTCAGTTCTTAAAATGTTTACTTAGAAATATGCTGTATGGAAAAGCCACCAAAATAACATTTGAATATAGATTTGAAAAGAATATCAACTATTGAATTGTGCTGATGGTCACACAACACTGTGAATGCAATTAATACCACTGAAGTGGTTAAAATGGGAAATTTTATGTTGGCTTTGTTACCACAATTAAAAAAAACAACCGAAAACCATATAACTACCACACAAAGAGTGGATCTTAATGTAATCTATGTAATCTTGATGAATGGTCAGGTTTCACATGTATATTTTTAAACTTGGCAAAATATTCTGTAGTAATTTTACCACATATACTTCTGAAAATGCTAACAAGGAGGATGTAGTAACATGTTAAAAAAAAAAAAAAAGCATTTTCTCAGGAGATATTTATCTGGTGAGCAGTACAGATGCCATATCTGCTTAGCTTTACAGTTCATTCCCATATTACTTGCATGATGTAATATGGGCACATCTGGTAAATGACACCCAAAGGCATTTCAAATAGCAATGTTAATATGGTAGTGTCTTATACTTTCTCATGTGTAGGTGGTAAAGATTTAATATCTAATTTTCTTTAACTGCTGAATTAAATTTAAAATATATTATTAAAACATTTATATAGAGACTCAGAGTAAGTAAATTTATGTACTGATTGGAGTGGGGTCTGTGTAAAGGGGTTTTAACAATACTGTTTCAAACAGGAGATAACCTTAAAAGGTAATTCTGATGGCCATCCACATGCAGGTTTTAAAAAAAGAGTACTGGTATAAAATAAACAGTAAGGCAAGAAACCTTCCAGATTTTATTCAGACTATGTCTCAATCACTGTATTAAGACTAATTGCTACTTACATTTAATTAGTCAACCTACTGTTTGCACTGGAGAAGGAAAACCACTCAAAGGCTTCTTACCAAACAAAGCAAGCATGCTGGTATTTAATAATTCTCTGCTCAAAGCAATCTTGACATATAACAAAGGGAAAAAGTTACATCCACTCATCTAACCTTCCTAAAAACTTTCCACAGATGCACAAAAGGGACTATTTAATATTTCACACCAGGAAGTCTGAAACAGATGGTATTCTGTGACACTTTGTCTGTATTATATGACTACATGCTAACTAATAGTTAAAACTACAGTTCAAATCTTAAACATACAACAAGACAGCATATAAACTGCTAACTGACTAATATAGTTGTTTGTAACCTTGAGCATGACAGTCCAAAAGCGTAAAACATAATTTTATGAATAGTGATAGTTACATAAAAAAGGGAAAGAGAATTGAAGAACCTCATTAACTGGATGGAAAGAGATAACCTATGAAGTTTAATCTCAGTTCAAGAATTTTATGAGTAGGCAAGGAGAAGGAGAAAATAATGGAGGACTTTATATTAACTACATGTAATAAACTAACATTATCAATGCTAAGTAATATCTATCACAGATTTCCACTTATACACTAATGTAAAAATTTTAAGACAATTTAGCTTTGAAAAATCATTACCCACAACTCTTAACAATCTTACTGTCTACATTTTAACGTGAAATGACCTTTAAACAGGAGTTGTATTTCTTGGGCTATTTTAACTTGTAAGTTTATTAAAACTCCATAATCATCAAATGCAACCCTTTAAAGTGTCAACTTTCTGGAAAATAATTTATGAGGAGTTACTCAAAATCTAGCACACACACACAAAATCTAGCACATATTAGAAATCAAACCAAAGGAACCATCAATCCCACTTACGAGAAAATCTTGGTAAAATGATTGCCACTCTGCCACAGCCCTCTCTTTTTCCTCTTTAAATTTTTTACTAGAGAAGCTGTAGGTTTACAGAACAATCACACATAAAATACAGAGTTCCCTATTATTACCACCTTAGTGTGGAGTGTGGTACATTTGTTAAAATTCATGAAAGAACATTTTTATAACTGTACTATTAACTACAGCCCATTGTTTACAAAAGGGTTCACCGTATTGTACAGTGTTTTTTATTTTTTTAATTTTTATTCAAGCAACATATAAACAACCTAAAATTTCTTTTTGCAGTCCTCTTAAAACAGGTCAGGTAAATGGTTATACACTTTCATAAATGCATTTATGAAAGCACTCTTCATATCTGTAACCAGGTAACTATTCGTGACTCTTTGGATGATTACTCCCACTACTTAACCCTCCCATGAGAGCAAAATTATGTCTTTCTAAGCATAATACCCCCAAGCATCCAGACCAAAATCTGGTTCAATAAATATCTGTTGAATAAACGAATGGAAAGTTAAATGAACTTTAAGCATGTTCAATGCTGAGAGCCAGAACTAAGTTTTAGGAAAAAAACAGTAAAATGCAGAGGAGTACAGTTTGCTCATGAAGAAAACAAAGGATCCCAAATAGGCAGTTTTAATTTACAGTAATAGTATCTTATGAGGGTTTATTCAAGCAAGATTTTTAAAAATTAAAAATCTTTTGATCATGGAAAATTTCATAACGCATTCTGCACTATGAAACACTATTTATTATTAATTGGTAAGGAAGCACTATATCAGATACAGTGAGTCATTAAAATGTTAATTATTATACTGATTTACGGATACTATTACTACTGGTCAGTATTTATTGACTAGCTACCACAGATAATGTTTTGCCAGGTCTGAGGGTCAGAAAAAGGCATGCAACACGGTGTATTTCTTTTAAGTGGTAACTGGGTTAAACGGATGCATGTATAAAAAGACAGACAATACCAACAACATGGTAGTTTTAATGAGAGGTAAAGGCCACAGGTGCTAAAGAAATTAAAAAAGAAGACATTACTGAATTATCAGCCAAATATTTAAGTACTTTTCTTATTTTAAAGAACTCCCCCAAAATAATGCTCCAGACTCACTAATTTCACATTAAAAATATATTAATGCACATAAATAGCAATTTTCTTTTGCATTCTTGCTTTCACTTGTCCTTTTTAAAACAACTGTGAAACTAACTAAGATCATTAAAAAGAAAAGCCAGTGTGGAAGCTTACCTGTTGATTGGCTGGTGCCATCAAAAAGATCAACAAGATCACCAGATGACTTGCTGCTAGGCACTGAAGTCTGAAAATAAACACAAAACTAATAAGCTTAGAAAACAAATTTTTACTGTTTCTTCTAAAAGACTTCAATGAGAAAAACTGACTTGTAAATTTTAGTCAGCTTTACCCATCTCTAGTTTCTCAACTTAGAAACAAATACCTGTAATTATCTTAAATAAGCATAAATTTTATTTTCTAAAAAATCAGTAGTGACCTTGAATCCTTATGAAGAGACATTTTAAGCAATTATGTTTTCAGCATTGTAAACATCCCAAAGAATCATACCTTCTTTTTTCTAATTCATTTCTTTTTTATATAGCATTTCACTCTGGAAAACATACTTTCCAAATCCCCCTCAAATCTTTTTTTTTTTTTTTTAAGATTATTTATTAAAGGTTGGAAAAAGATACTCCACACGAATAGTAACCAGAAAAGAGCAGGGGTAGCTATACTAATATCAGACAAAATAGACTTTAAGTGCAAAAAAGTTATGAGATAAAGAAGGCCATTATATATTAATAAAAGGGATGATCCACCAGGAAGATATAACAGTCATAAATATCTATGTACCTAACCAGGGTGCCCCAAAATATATGAGACAAACT
>JAQZBX010069054.1:0-15646 GCA_029593785.1 Cabassous unicinctus | reverse complement strand
TCCCCAGAAGCCTACTCCAGATGTGCCCCATATTGAATGCCCCCCAACCTACACCCTAACCCAGTGACACTACCTTGTCATACTGCCATAAGAGCATTCTCACTCCAGCACTTTCAACATCATACCCACAAATCCCATGTTCACCTAATCCCCCTCCCATTTCTCCCCCCAGTATCCTAGGTATTCTAACCCACCCTTCCTAATGTACCCTCCTGTCAACCCTCTGCCACCAAACCCAGTAATATCACTACCCACCTGTACTATCCTTCAATATGCATCTATACTCTATTAATTTACCATAGATGATGTCCTTATGCATGATGGCTCACAACCGTCCTTCTCTTTCTCCCTTGTTAACCTATCTTTCAAACAATGGTTCTCAGAGACTGCTCACTTTCCTCAGTTCAAATCAGTGAGGTCATATACTGTTCATCCTTCAATGTCTGGCTTGCTTCACTCAACATACGGTCTTCAAGATTCATCCATGTTATTCCGTGTGTTAGCACTTTATTCCTTCTTACAGCTGAGTAATATTCCATTGTATGTATGTACCATATTTTGTTTATCCATTCATCTGTTGAAGGGCACCGTGGCTGATTACAACTTTTGACAATTGTGAACAATGCCACTATGAACATTGGTGTGCATATATCTGTTCGTGTCTTTGCTTTCAATTCTTTTGGATATATACCCAGCAGTGGAATCGTTGGATCATATGGAATATCTATTGTTAGTTTTCTGAGGAATTGTCAAACTGTCCTCCACAGTGGCTAGACCATTCCACAATCCCACCAGCAGTGGATGAGAGTTCCTATTCCTCCACATACTGTCCAACACTTATATTCTGCTGTTTTTTTAATAGCTGCCATTCTGATGGGTATAAGATGGTATCTCATTGTAGTTTTGATTTGCATTTCCCTAGTAGCTAGCGATGTCAAGGATTTTTTCATGTGCTTTTTGGCCATTTTACTTCTTCCTTGGAGAAGTGTCTTTTCAGGTCACTTGCCCATTTTTTAAATGGGTTATTTGTCGTTTTATTTTCAGGTTGTAGGATTTCTTTATATATGCAGGATGTTAGGCTCCTATCAGATATATGGTTGCCAAATATTTTCTCCATTGGATAGGCTGCCCATTTATTTTCCTGATAACATCCTTTGATGTGCAGAAGTTTTTAAATTTGAGGAGATCCCATTTTTCTATTTTTTCTCTTGCTGCTCATTCTTTGATTACATTAATCTTGATTGACATCTGTGTTAGAGAGTAATCTGTAGAAGAAAAGAATTTATTTTAGATTTCTGGGATCAATGTCGTGGAAATGTCAAGATATATTTGATTTTTTATGCCTCTGTCTATGAAAATTGAGATGTACATTGTTGAGCCAACAGTGGAATAAATTGAAGCAATTGTGTAGATGTGTGAGATTGTCATGATAGTGTACAGAAATGGGAGAGAAGGGGGGCTGCAATTCATCCTTGAGATGTTCTAATAATATTGTTTGAGTAACGTCATACAGAAAACAAGAGGAAGGAATGACTAGAATAACTTGAATACACCCAAGGTAGTGAGATGTCGAAGGAGCCTAAGAAAAAGAGAGTTCCCAAAAAGTGCAATTTGTCTTTACTTCCAGGTTGTAGGCTGAAGCACACACACTTGGTTTATTCATGGGGAGCTTATTTGAGATGGTAGGATGATTTAATTAAGAGAAAGTCTGTGATGTTATTAACTCATCATTTAAAGCTGTGTGAGAAAAGGGTAAAAGTGCTCATGTAGATTGATTGTGAAAGAAGTTAAAAATCAGGTAGAAGAGAGGCAATACACAGGGGCCATTTGAAAGGGGCATAGAAGAAAAACAATAAAGTTAATGATGGGGTGATTGTGATAGGAGAGTTTTAAAAAAGAAACAGGAAAAACAAGAATTTAGTTGGAGACATTCAAATTAATCAGGTGACAAGCCTCTTCAATGAGAGAGAAGGAGTAACTAATGGGTATGAATGCAGGAATAAGTAGATATTATGGTGTTAAATTGAGGTGATATTTTAAAAATTATCAGTCACCTGCCTATTATGATGTTAATTTAATCTGGTAAAAGTAATGTGAAACATGAGAAAATGTGGTATTCATACTATGGGACTTGAAGTGATTATGGAAATGGAAGAATACCTCAAAGTGTAGAATTTTCCCAGATATATTTGAAAGCATTAGGAGGTGTGATTCTATATTAACTCATGAAGCAAGATCTTAGTAATGTGCTGTGTCACATGCAGTAATAAACATGACAGGAAATTAGAATCACCTCCTATGTGGAGAGATGTGCAAAATAGTAAGATGTTTATTGACACATAGGGTAAATTGAGTTCTCAGGAAGCATATGCTGAAATATGTATGTTTGGAATACATCTGGCAGGGAATATTACATGAGGTGGATGCTAATGTCTGGAAAGTGGGTTCAATGCATTGGAGGTTTCCTTGTGAAAGGAGAACCTGTGCATGGGTTTAGTTGTAACAAACTGTATGAAGAGGAAGTTTTGACAACAGAGTGAAGATCTGGTTATTTAAATAAAAGGTGACATTCCATGCAGTACCTAAGTGTGGCATGTAACCTTTAAGATATTTGAAATTGGGATATAGGAAGAAAAAAATTTAATCTAACTGTGTCTTTTCTGGCCACAGATGTTTATGATATTACTCCAGCTCTCTGAACCTCTATTTGGGATATTTGTTAAATGAGTAAATTAACCTTTATAAGCTGAGTTCCTGAAGATATTAAGTTATTAAAAATAGGTAAGTCTCCAAACATTGAATACAATCATTTTCTTCCTTGACTTGAGGTACCAATAGCTGAGTTAATCCTACATCTGATCAATCTCATAATAGTATATATTCTTTTTTTTCTTTTTTCTTTTACTTTTAATAATATGTATTCCTAAGTTTCTTAGGTGATTTCCAGATATATTGGGGTGAGATATAAAACTCACTGTTGAGGGAGTTACATTGTTAGATATCACATATGGAAAACCTAAGGTGTTTTAGTACAAATCATCAGGTCAGTTTCACGGTAGAGCAGAAAGGGAGTGAGAGACCAGAAGACAGAAATGCATGTGAGAGAACCAATGCTATTGCAAAAACCAGTAATAACAGAAATTCCAGTCTGCTTCCTCTTGTGGTGAGGACCCAATTCCAGATGTGATTTTGGTCAGGGAATCCTATGTTTTGGAATCAAGGATGAATTAAATGTCTCTGAGAATCAGGGGCTAACTAATAAATATAATTCATTGATTCTCATGTTCTTAACCATACAATGAAGGTAATCATATCATCTTTATTAGCCAGAGAAGAGAAGACCTCTGGCATCTTAACTCTGGGAAAGGGGAGTCCTCCCCTTATTTCTCCTTAGCACACCTCATGTTCATTTTGTTTATTGGACTGGGGATACTCCTGGGTGAAGTGTTTGACATTCATGAATGGTGGGCCAAGAACATTGTGGTGAAGACATAAATCTTAAGATTCTTTCTCCATTCTCAGCCTTGCCCATCTGCTCATCTGTTTGAGTGAAAATCCAGAGGAAGATAGATGCCAGCTAAAGTATTGACAATGCAATCACAGGTGAGTAGGGAATTCTTTAACTTCCACCTCTGTTGCCAGCATATGGGAAGATTTCACCTATTGGTGTAGATATTACAAGTACTTTCAGGAGCTATTCAAGGATCAGAGCCTCATTTTATACAGGACTCTAATAATTATGGTAAGTTAGGGACTGAGCAATGACTAATCTTCCAAGGTAATTGCAAGAGTTGGTTCCAGCTTTCATAAAGACTGTATTCTCTGAAAAGTTGACATATATTTTCTTTTTCTCACACATCTCATGGCCTCCTTGGATAAATAATGAATTCATGGTTCATGTTCATGTGTGAGATTAGCCCCAGCATGTAATGAATAGAGGTGACAGAGATGAACAAGAGGAGAAGTTTATAGTCAGGAGAGAGGCTGAGTTTTCAGCTGTGGAGTCAATCCAATATTAAAGGTACTGTGGTGTAGAGGTAGGCATATTTGACAGAAGCATGAGAAGGTTAGTAAATTAAATGAAATGAGGAATAATTTATTTACTTTTCCCCAATTTAATTTTTTAAAATGTTGATGGAATATATTTGCACGTTTTGAAATATTTTTAAAAAGAAACTAAAATTCACCTTACCACTGTAGTTCAAATTTCCCCACTTTAATTTTCTAAGTAAAATTTATTCAAATTTTATAGATGGATGCAATGTATAGGAATTGTTTTTTCCTTCCTTGCAGCTGTGGTTTCAGGAGCTTTATAATATGTAGAATAAAATTTTTTGTGTGTGAAAATTTTTGAAGACTTGGGGAGACCAGAAGCAATGAACAGGATTCTTTTAATCTTTCACACACAGTTGAGATGAAGGTAAAATTGAGACAATGAAAATGCATTTGTACACCATGGAAAAAGTTGAGATTGTGAAGTCTCCTTCCACTGGAATGGTCGGTCTCAGGTCATGTATCAGTTCAGCTGTCTCAGGAGTCCCTGGCTCATGACCCTGAGCCTTCTGTATTTATACATTTCAATGAATACCTGAGTTATGTAGCACTGAGAAAAGCAGGACTTACTGATTTCATACCTATTTAGTTTAGCAGAATTCTGGATATTTCTTTAAGTTTCCCTGCCATTTTAGTGAATAATAGACATTTGAATTGAATTTACATAGAAAGCAGTTCGTTCACACATTCACTCGGATTTGTCAAAATGCATATCATATTCTTAAATGACTTTATAAATGAGAGGAAAATAAGTTCACTTGTATAGGGGATATTGTTTGCCTTACAATAAGTCTGTAAATTTACTTAGGATTATTTGGAAAGATTGATTTAGTTTTGAATGCTTGAATGAAAGCTTTATAATCAGCAGAAAGAAGGCATAATTACAAGTTTATTGGGAAATTTCCAAGTGTATATAACATCCTGTGTCATGTGATTTTCTTTCACAATTGAGTGTTATGTATTTGGAGTGTGCATTTCTCTGTGAGTGCATCTGAAAGGCATCTGACAATTCAGCATTGATAATGGTGTTACTGAAACCCCATACACATTTTGTTTTTTATGTATACAGTTTCTGCTTCTTCAGTGCTATTGTTTTGTACAGCACACTCAGGACATTCATTATGATAGTCCTCTGTGAACACAAATTTCTGTGATATTTCAGGAGTATGTGACCTTCAAGGATGTGGCTGTAGACTTCACCCAGGAAGAATGGGACCTATTAGACACATCCCAGCGCAAGTTGTTCAGAGAAGTGATGCTGGAGAATGTCAGTAACCTAGTTTCAGTAGGTGAGACTCAAAATTTTTCTACCCTTTATATCTATCTACTATCTATCTACCATCTGTCTAACCTATCTATCTACCTATATATTTATCATAAATAATCTTCCATTTATTTATTCAAATAGCTTCTCCATATTGTATAAACTTTATTTTCTCTGATTATTTTATACTTTATAATTTTAATACATTTTTATTGTTATATAAAACTGCCTAAGTGAATATTTACTTATTTTTTATGTACATCTACTTCACCCCAATAGAATTTAATCCTCCTAACTACAACTTAATGTTTCTCTTGTTCTGAGAACTCAATGAATTCTTTTTGAATGGCTAAGTAATTCACTATAGCTAAATAAGTATTGTGATCCAAGGGCTATGCTAAACCTTCAAAACATATTAGTAAAAACATTGCATATATCCTTTTCCATATAGAATTTAGATCATTCTTCTGGGATTTATGTCAATTGGATTATTGTTGAACATAATATTCAATCACTTTGGAAACATAGGTTTCTCCCCATTTAAAATATAGATGACACTGCAATTTCTTTTTATACCAGTGAATGGGTAACAATAACCAGTGTTCCTCGTGAAATGTGCAAAAGCTCAGGAGATACAATTTCTTTTGAAATATTATCAATGATCTGAGTTCAAAGTTTTGTTACATAATTGACTTTCAATGCTTACCTTATTCTTTGGCAACCTGCCGTACACATCATGATCATGCTCTGTTACTATCAGAATTCAAAATCCAGGTAACTTTTTTTCATACAAACAGGATATCAAGGCTGCAAAACAGATGTGCTTTTCCAGCTGGAACGAGGAGATGTGTGGAAAGAAGGAATAGAATTTCCTCAATACCAGATTTCAGGTGAGCTTTAATAAGGACCTGTGCATCAGAAGAGAGGTCTCATGATAAACTAAGTATGTGATTGAACATTTTAACTTCACTATTCATTAAGTAAATCATGAGTCCTTCAGGTTTACTTACATGAGTTATGATTTCAGAAATGTACCTGTGGATATTTAGGAAATTTTAGTTACATGCGTGTATTCCATATACTTCTCAAGCTTTATCAAGTGTCATTGGCATTGTGAAAGGGATACTCATTTGTTACTGCAGGTAAATCTTCACATTATCCTTGTCCTGGTCCTAATCTTTGAATAATTTCCCTGTTTTTACCTCCCTGACATCCCAAATTCTTTTTTCTCATATTCCATGCCTGAAAGTCTTTTCTGATTTTAATTTCCTATAATGTTTTCTTTTCCCTAAAGTGTTCATTAGTTCAATATTCTTTCCAAGGTAATTGTGAAGGTGGGAAACATACTAAAGGAGATACTTGGAACTTTCCATAAATTTATCCCCCTAATTGCTATTTTAACAATTAATTTGTTTTTGTTTTAATTACTACAGGGAGGAAAAGTACCTTTAAAATATGTGAAATGATAGACAACCAACTTACCTGTAGGAAAGACACTTCTAAAATCATGGCATTGGTAAGCTTAATTTTGTGACACTTAGTAATCCAAATAGATGCCTATGGATGTAATGAATTAGGAATTCAGTAAAATCATGAAATTGTAATTAATATTGGGATGAAGTGCTAATCCAGCAAAAATCTGTGATAGTATAAATTAAGGAAAAAGTAACCTAAATACGAACTCTTACCTGAGTTCATATAAAAAATGAATTGCATAAATGTGTTTCACAAACATAATCTTTGAAACATCACAAAGCTCAAAATTAATCAGATTCTTCTGCAATTAGATTGTTATAAGAGAGAATATCTCTGTGTATGGAGTAGAATAATGTGTATATGAAACCAACATGGCAAATATTTTAATTGGAGACTATCACTAGTGGATTAGTCTAGGATTCAAACATAGGGAATTGAAGTAATTCATTGTTTTGGACAAATGGTTTACAATCTCACATCTCATTCCCCACCACAGAGATCTCACACCCAAAAGAATTCCTTTAAATGTAATTATTTGCAAGAAGATTCATCTCACACATCAACAGTGAACCAACATGCATTCATTCACATGGCAAAGAAATCCTATTTCAGGAAACCACCTCCAACTGTCCTCAGTGATCATTCATCTTTTAATCAACATAAGCTTATTTACTCTAGAAGTAAATCATATGAATGTTCCCAAAGTGTTAAAAATGGTATGCAATGCTCTGACCTCAGACAATACAATGGAATTCCCTTTGGAGAGAAACCCCATGAATATCATCTATGCGGGAAAGCCTTCAGTCAATATGCTCATTTTAAAGTACATGTGAAAAGTCCCACTGAAGAGAAACCCTATGAATGTCTTCTTTATGAGAAAGCCTTCAGTCACTCCTCTTCCCTAAAACAACATGAGAGAACTCACACTGGGAAGAAATCATCTGAATGTCATCTATGCGGAAAAGCTTTCAGTCATCATTCTGAACTTCAACGACATGAGAGAACTCACACTGGAGAGAAACCATATGAATGTCATCTTTGTGAGAAAGCCTTCAGTCAATATGGTCATCTTAAAGCACATGAGAGAACTCACACTGGAGAGAAACCATATGAATGTCATCTTTGTGGGAAAGCCTTCAGTCAACATTCTCATCTTCAACGACATGCGAGAACTCACACTGGAGAGAAACCCTATGAATGTCATATTTGTGGGAAAGCCTTCAGTCATCATTCCCATCTTCAACAACATGAGAGAACTCACACTGGAGAGAAACCATATGGATGTCATCTTTGTGAGAAAGCCTTCAGTAGATATTCTCATCTTAAAGCACATGAGAGAATTCACACTGGAAAGAAACCATATGAATGTCATCTTTGTGAAAAATCCTTCAGTAGAAATGATCATCTTAAATCACATGAGAGAACTCACACTGGAGAGAAACCATATGAATGTCATCTTTGTGAGAAAGCCTTCAGTCACTCCTCTTCCCTAAAACAACATGAAAGAACTCACAGTGTGGAGAAATCCTATGAATGTCATCGATGCAGAAAAGTTTTCAGTCAGCATTCCTCTCTTCAGCGACATGAGAGAACTCACACTGGAGAGAAACCATATGAATGCCATTTTTGTGAGAAAGCCTTCAGTGACTCCACTTCCCTAAAACAACATATGAGAACTCACACTGGAGAGAGACCATATGAATGTCATCTATGTGGGAAAGCCTTCAGGCAAACCTCTGCCCTAATAGAACATCAGAGAACTCACACTGGAGACAGACCATATGAATGTCATCTTTGTGGGAAAGCCTTCTGTCACTCCTCTACCCTAAAAAAACATCAGAGAACTCACACTGGAGAGAAACCGTATGAATGTCATCTTTGTGGGAAAACATTCTGTCAACATTCCCAGCTTCAACGACATGAGAGAACACACTGGAGAGAAACTGTATGAATGTCATCTTTGTGGGAAAGCATTCAGTCAACATTCCCAGCTTCAACGACATGAGAATTCACACTGGAGAGAAACCGTCTGAATATCCTCTTTGTGATAAAGCCTTCAACAGATCTGATAATCTTAAAGAACATGAGAGAACTCACACTGGAGAGAAACCCTATGAATGTGATCTTTGTAAGAAAGCCTACAGTCAATCCTCTTTCCTGAAAAAAACATCAGAGAACTCACACCAGAAAGAGACCAATGAAGGCCAACTTTGAAGGAAACCCTTCAGACAATCCTCTTCCCTAAAACATCATGAAAGAATTCACTGGAGAGAAGCCCTATGAATGTCTTCTATGCAGGGAAGCTTTCAGTCAATATTCCCACCTTCAATAACCTGAAAGAACACACACTGCACAGAAATACTATGAATACAGTACTTTTGTGAAAGGCTTCTTCCATCTCTCTTCCATTAAAAAAACATGAAAGAACTCACACTGGAGATCAACCCTATGAATATCATCAACGTGGGAAAGCATTCAGCAATTATTCTAATCTTAGATGACATGAGACAACTCACACTGCAGAGAAGCCCTATGAGTTTCATCAATGTGGGAAAGTTTTCAGTCAACAATCACATCTTCAACAACATGAGAGAACTCACATTGGAGAGAAACCTTATAAGGGTTCATTTATGTGGGAAAAACGTCAGCCAATTTTCTAATCTTAAGACCATGAGAGAACTCACACTGCAGAAAAACTGCATGAATGTTGTCTATGTAGGAAACCTTTCACCTGTTTTTCTCCCCTCAGGCAACATTAAAGAATTCATGCTGCACAGAAACCATAATATCATATATATGGGAAAAATTTAAATTTTCTGGCCTTAGAAAATAGGAGATTACTCAAATGGTGAGAATCCTTATGAATGTCAACAATTTGAGATAGTCATTCAGCCAATATTCTTATTTTAAATGTAACATCTCTCACTATAAATGTTTTGCATATTTAAGAGATTTCAGCCATAGATTTAACATTTAAACATCCCAGAGAACTCACATTCTGAAGAAACACTGTTTTTAATGTGTTCAGATATTCCTGTCATCATCCATACTTCTTCAGATAATCTAATAACATCCATATTGGTGAGAATCCATATGTGTGTTATGTAACAAAGCCCTTAATAGATAAATAATATACTATGTGAGAAAAGACATAGTGTAAATATAATGGATTTGGAGAGGACTCTTCTGCCACTCTAATAAGCTAATCAGCAAAATCATATGCGAGAAATTCTACACCTGTACTCAATGTGGGATTGTCCTAATTCCTAATTTATCCTTTAAATTAAGTGAGTGAACTCCAAAAGAGTTAAACACTAGGTCTGTAATCACTGTGTACTATCATTCAGTCAAAGCTAAGAGTTAATGTGCTAAAGGAAAGTTAGTTTAAGAATAACCACAAAACATTAAATAAAACAAGATTTCATTAGAAGGATGAAAGTCATTGAGTAATTTCCAGAAAATTCATTGTGGAGAATGCAATGAAAAATCATGGGAAATCATTTTTTCAGAGATTTGGGAGGTTATGTGAATCAGTAATTTTGTTTCTCTGATGGATATTGTTTGAGGGGCTTGGGAAAATGACTGGGTATCTGATGATGATTTTGTGAATATAAAGTGGAAATTTTATAGATTTGGGGATTTGTTGTGATTTTGGAATCTTTACACAGAAATGGATGTAGTTCTCTGGTTACCTTTCCTGGGTAAGTGATTAAATATCTGAAGGGGAAGAACAGATATGGTCATTTTGTTCCTAATATTAGAGAAAACAATACATCATCTCTGTGACTAGAATCTTTATCAGTGGTTGTGAGAATCATGCACAAAGTAGTTCACGGTGCCAAGCAGAGGTCCAGATCATTCCTACTTCCCATTGCTAATTTCCCAGTAGGAAGTATCCAGGAAAAATGCTCTGCAATAATCATCTGGTTAATAAAATATCTAATAGATTCCAAAACTTCCATACACATAGGCAATACCATTATGATGGTTGACATTTGGATATCCTTTCCTTGACATTATTTTTTAAAATATTAAGTTCCAGAACATGCAAATATGGAAATTTTGCAGCTAAGTTTTTTAAAAAACAAATCAATTTTATTAATACATATTAATAAAGAATACAATCCATCCAAAATGAATTGTCAGTGGTATTTGGCATAATCACATAGTTGTGTATCCATCACTTCAATCATTACTAGAATATTTTCATTATTTCAATAATAATAATAAACAAAGAAAAAAGCAGAAAAACAAAAAGTCATCACCTCTCAATCTCTCTATGATTCCCTTGATGTACATAGCTGTCCTTTTTGGCTATTCTTGCATATTTATTTATTTTAAAGAAGTTTAATTGAGATATAGACACATACCTTACAATCTATCCTAAGTGTATAATCAGTAGGTCTTTGTATAATCAAAATGTTGTGCCTTCATCACCAAAATAATTTTAGAAAAATTTCTTTACTCCATAAAGAAAAGCTCATGGAACTGTATGTGGCTCAAGTCACTGGGCTCCCAGTGACTTGATTTTTGTGGTCTCTTGGTGTTTGATTTTTGTGGTCTCTTGGTGAAAGGCAAGCTGAACTGTGTGGTGAGCTGGCCTATGCAGCATTCTGGCCCACACAATAGAGCTGACCCATGAAGGAGTGCAGGCCCACATGGAGTGCTGGCACACACAGAGAGCTGGCACAGGAAGATGATGCAACAAAAAGAGACACAGAGGAGAGACAATAAGAGACACAACACACAAGGGAGCTGGAGTGGCACAAGAGATTGAGCACCTCTCTCTCACTCTGGAAGGTTCCAAGATTGGTTCCTGGTACTGCCTAAAGAGAAGACAAGCAGACACAGAAGAACACACAGAGAGCAGACAGCATGCAAAAAACAATGAGGGAGGGTGAAATAAATAAAGAAGAAAAAGGAAAAACTCCATAACTCTTAGCAGTCACTTCACAATCCATCTATCCTGTCACAACCCTTCTTTTCACATCTAATTTCATCTTTATAAATTGATTCATATTTGCATATTAAATAAATGGAATCAAACAATTTTGAATTTATTTTTGTATAAGATGTGATAAAATAGTCTACCTATTTTTTGTTATAGTTTTTTAAATTATTTTTCAAACATACTTAGATCACAGAAATATTACATGAAAAATGTAGGGGATTACCATATGTCCCTCTCACTACCACTTCCACACATTCCCACATTAACAACTTCATTCGCTAGTGTGGTACATTTGTTACAATTGATGAACACAGATTGGAGCATTACTACTACATGTGGATTATTGTTTACATTATAGTTTAAACTCTCTCCAACACAATTGTGTAAGTTATGATAAGATATATAATGGCCTGTATCTGTCATTGCAATGGCATTCAGGACAATTCCAATGTCCCAAAAATGCCCCCATATTACACCTAGTTTTCCCTCTGCCATCATTCATTCCACAATACTGACAATTCTGGGTTGTTGATGCCCACTCCCCCTGTAATTGAGAGGGGTCTTAGGTCCCATCAGGTAGGTGGATGGGACTGTCTTGCTTGCAGTTGTACATTCTCTCTTTTCCTTGGGATGGTTATTGTCCATCCTCATTTCCTTTTTAATTGTCCAATGAACTGGTGAGTAGGTGTTGCAACTCTGTTGAGATTCAGGAATGAACTGGTAGATGGAAAACCCAAAGATTTAAGTCTCTTGGACAAAAATTATCAACTCTAGTACTAACTATACATTCAAATAGAAGGGCCAAAAGAGTCATTTATAGGGAAACCACAACTGAGTACAACTCTGTCACACTGGGGAGCATAAATTCCAAAGTCCCATTGGCAGGACACCAAACTCCTAGGCTGTCTGCCTGCCCCATAGTGTATGGATGTCTCCAGAGACCTCAGTAGCCCCACTATTTGATGCCATATCTACTGTGTCATTCAGTGGGATCCTGCTGAGTCATCCATGAGTGTAACTTTTGGGATGACCTCCCAACACTCTTTGAAGTCTGTTAGCCATATAAACTCATTAGTATTTACCATTTCCTCCTTTTTTTCAAGGTCTTTTTCCAGTTGCATTGCTAGTCGGTGTTTGATAGTAATCCCTTGGTACCAGGGGGCTCATCCCCAAGAGTCATATCCCATGCCAGTGGGACAGTAATGCATTTATATGCTGAGTATGGCTTAGAGAGAGACCACATTAGAGCAAGAAGTAGGCACCCCAGAGGTAACACTTAGGCAACCTAGAATACTAGGCTAAGTTTCACTTTCAAAAGAAAAGGTTCATAAGTACGGTCATCAATATCAAGGGCCCATCAGTGGCCCATCCTACTTCACTACTCAATGCCCTTGTACTTAGGGGATTCTTGCTGTCCCATTAGCAAATGTGGCAGAACTCACCAAGATGGGAATTGGATAATCTTTCAGTTATTGTGTGGATCTCCACCTACCATGACAATGCCCCATGAACATTGGAAATCGTTGATATGCTTTATAAGTATGCCCCAGGTGAGCTTCCTTCCATGCATCCCACTTCATTGACACACTACACCAATGACCATCCCTTCTGTGATGGTGAGGCTGTGTCAAATCAGCCAGGTAATTGTGTCCAGGTGTTAGGTCCAGCAAGCATTGGGCTAAGTGTAATACAAGAGCTTCTATGGACTTTGATCACCAGTGAGTTTACTGCATGGATGTCTGATTACATCTGCATCAATCAGGGAGATTGCATCAGCAATGGGTGATGCTTTTATCCAATCAGTTGAATGCCTTAAAGGGGGAAGTGATTTCAACATACAAAGAGAATTTCCCAGCTCATCTTTGGACAGGCAGCTTCTCCCAGACACTCATCAAGGACCTTTCATTGGTCTTTCATCAGAGCCCCTGGTTTGCAGCCTGCCTGTGGAACCTGGACTTGTGCATTCCCATGATCGTGTAAGAGACTTATAAAATCTCATATTACTGACAGATGTCTCCTGTGATTCTGTTTCCTGAAAGAACCCTGACAGCTGGTAACAGGAGTGGGGTGACCAAAACTTTCATTCCCAAAGATTCTAAGCCATTGTTAGTCCTGCTTGAATTGGTTTGTTGCAATTTTCCATTGACTTTAATCACGGGGCATAGCAGTACTAAAAGATGCCCTAGAGGATCTCCTGCAATCCAGGCAAACTCTTCTTTACCCCTGTTATGTAGATGGCCTCTTTGTTAATGAACCCATTGGGCAATGACAAGCATGGCTGGGGAAATTGGCTGAGCATTAGCCACAGAGCAATTCATCTTATCCACTTGATTATTAAACTCTTCCTCTTTTGAAGTCACCCCCTGGTAAGCATTCACGTGGGACACAAATATGTTCATGTTTTTTGCCCACTCAGAAAGCTCTATCCACATACCTCTTCCCCAGACCTCCTTGTCACCAGTTTTCCAATCATGTTCCTTCCAGTCCCTGACTATCCAGCCAAACCATTGGCAACAGCCCATGAATCAGTGTACAAATGCACCAGTGGCCATTTCTTCTTCCAAGTAAAATGAACAACTAGTGTACTGCTCGAAGTTCTGCCCACTGGGAGGATTTGCCCTCACCACTGTCCTTCAAAGATGTCCCAGAAAAGGGCTGGAAGTGCTGGAGCTGTCTACTTTTGTGGTACCTGCATATCATGCAGAACCATCTGTAAACCAGGCCCAAGTTTTCTCATCCTTAGTCAACTGATTGTAAGGGAGTACCCAAGAGGCCAAAGTGGTGGGCTGGGAAAAGAAGGTAATATTGCAGGGGTGGTGACCATGGGCATTTGGGCTACTTCCTCATGTAACTTACTTATGCCTTCAGGACCCACTTAAACCCTATCTCATATATACCACTTTCACTTTATTATGGGGTGCTGCTGTGCACCCCCAACTTTATGGTTTGGTGGATCAGACAATACCCAGCTCATGATAGGCAACTCAGGTCTCATGGTAACTTCATGGCCCATGGTTAAATGTTCAGTCTCTACTAAGGCCCAGTAGCAAGCCAAAAGCTGCTTCTCAAAAGGGGAGTAGTTATCAGCAGAAGATGGCAAGGCTTTGTTCCAAAATCCTAAGGGTCTTCTTTGTGATTCCCCTATAGAGGCCTGCCAAAGGCTCCAGACAGCATCTCTATTTGCCACTGAAACTTCCAGCACCAGTGGATCTGCTGGATCATATGGTCCAAGTGGTAGTGCAGCTTGCACTTGCACAGCAGCCTGGACCTGTCACAGGACCTCCTCTTGTTCCAGTCCCCAATCAAACCTAGCAGCTTTTCTGGTCACTTGGTAAATAGGCCGGTGCAGCACAGCCAAATGAGGAATGTGTTGTCTCCAAAACCCAAAGAGGCCAACTAAATGTTGTGCCTCTTTTTCGGTCGTAGGAGGGGCCAGGTGCAACAGCTTATCCTTTACTTTAGAAGGGATATCTCAACAGGCCCCACACTACTGGATACCTAGAAATTGCACTGAGCTGGGAGGACTCTATTTTTGTTGGATTTATCTTCCATCCTTTCTCACGCAAATGCTACACCAATAAATCTAGAGTCTTTGCTACTTCTTGCTCAGTAGTTCCTATCAACATGATATCATCAATATAATGTACCAGTGTGATGTCTTATGGGAGGGAGAGATGATCAAGGCCCCTGCAGACAATATTATGACATTGGGCTGGAGAATTGATATACCCCTGAGGCAGGACAGTGAAGGTATACTGCTGGCCTTGCCAGCTGAAAGCAGACTGTTTCTGGTGGTCCTTACTAATGGCAATTGAGAAAAAAGCATTTGCCAGATCAACAGCTACATACCAGGTACTCACAACTACACCAACTACATCCTTGGCTCCTACTACACAACCAAC
>JAQZBX010069053.1:0-15641 GCA_029593785.1 Cabassous unicinctus | reverse complement strand
ATAAAAGGACAAATATTGTATGATCTCACTGATTTGAAACAATCAGAATAAGGAAACTCACAGAATAAGAATCTATAATATAGGTCACCAGGGGACAGGAATGGTAAGTTATGGTTTAAAGTGTTCAGGATTCGTATTTGGAGTTATGGAAATGCTTTGGTAATGGATGATGGTGATAGTACCACAGCATTGTGACCATAATTAACAGCACTGAAATATATATCTTAATGTGATTAAAAAGGGAAGTTAGATTATATTTCTGGTAACAAAATAAAAATAAAAAATCAATGAACTACACTACAAAATCAGTGAACTCTAAATTTAACCATAGACTATAATCCATAGGACAATAATAGAAATGTGTTTTCACCAATTTAATGCTCCACATGAGTATAATTTGTTAATAATAGAGTGATATATGGGAATACTGTGTTTTATGCATGATTATTCTATAAACCCACACTTTCTCTAATAAAGAATTGGGGAGGGGTAAGTTTAATGGTGTTGTCACTGTCTTTTGTACACATTTGGAAATCCATCCGTTTTTCTGTGACCTTATTCATATGGCTTGGTCAATGATATAGAGATGTACTTTGCAGCTAGCCTGTTGGCTACTGGTCCCCTCACTGGAATTCTTGAGTGTTATTGTAAGATTGTTCCTCCATACATGAAATCTCATAATCTCAGTAGAAGTATGAAACATTTTCCACCTTTTCATTTTACCTGTAATTATTTCCTTATTTTACTATATGAGTATGGGTGATTTAATGAGTTCTTCTGCTTGGACAATGCACATACAAATGCTACAGCCTTGTGATGTACCCCATGGTACATGCCCATGATGAATCCCATCATCTACAGTCTGAGGAATAAAGACATAAAGGGGCTCTGTGGAGGTTCTAGGGAAACCATACAAGGATCATTTTTATTAGGGATGAAATAAGTACCTGTGGTTGCAGGGATCAAATCCTCAGAGTCTGAAACTGTGACTCTATGAACATTCCTTGGAACCAAAACGTACCTTAAGCAGATATGACCTTAAATATAATGAAGTAAAACATTCAATCATACATTTTATTACTAAAGTAAAGAATTGTTCTGGATGATTTTAATCTACACATTAAGAAATCTTGATGTCCATGTGTCTAGGGATTTATAAATAAGGCTCCTTTTTTTTACTTTAAATAAAATATATGTCACTTTTCTATATTTCATCATAAATGTAAAGACCAGGTTAGTGAACACTCTATTATTTCTATTACCCATTTTTTGGCATTTATGTTCAAAACCATACTCAATACTCATGATGAAAGGATGACGTATGAAAAGTTTGAAATTCTGTGTGATAATGCCTCTTAGAATGGAAGGTTCTGAGTAATGTCACAAGGTATTCCTGTATAAACCTGCATGTCCTTCTAACATCTTCTGCTTACCAGGAAAAGACTCTCAAAGAAAGTCACATTTAATCGTTAGTAATCCAAAGTATTCTTGAATAACAGAATGATCAGTATTGCTATCCTCCAATATCTGAAAAAAGGCTCAAACTAAGAAGCAGTTGATTGTACTTAATGCCCTCAATTTTTCTAACAATCATTATTGTATCATTAGCTATGGTTGCACGTAAAGCAATCCTAAAAAAGAGTTAAAGATAATGTTTTTAATATGGCTGCTGAGTCTAGAGTGTTGGGTTGTGTTGATCTCTGCTGAGCTGTTTAAGGGTCTGTAGTCAGTTGATAAGTCTCTGCTTGTTCTAGCTGAGCTCTCTTATGTGTTAGGGCTTTTCTGTACATAGGCTAGTCCAGGATGACCTTGGCTCAGGCACTGGCAATTCTTCCCAATGTTGTGCTCTCTTTCATATACTCCTAACACATTTTAGCTTGGACTTTGAGTTGATAAGGGGAGTACTCTACAGAAAAAATTTTGATGTTCTTTCCATGAAATCATAAATTGTTGCTCTGTTCAGGTCACATTTGAAATGCAAATAAATAAAAAAGACACACTCTGGAAAAACAATGGGGTTAGAGGAAATAGGTGCATTCATTTGGCAGGTCATGTCCCCTGTCCTGAATAGAAGGGTTAAAGAGATATGGGGGAACTTGAAGAATTCAGGGTTATCAGAAAGGAAATTGTGAATTGATAATTAATGGTGTTTCCTAGCTTAATTTACAGGTTTCATGACCATTTAGTCCTATCTTATGCCTAATAACACATTGAGTTTCTTTTTCTGGTTCCCCTATGGCATGTTTTAGATTCTGCCTTATTCCAAGAGTTCTATTTTGGAGGTACTTCAATTCATCAAGGCCTTTGTTCATGTCCAGACATCATCAAAGAATAAAATGCAATATCATTGTGCAATTATAACAATACACACATGGCATGTAAGTATTTTTATCCCATTGGAACTCATTCCTTAGTGAGAAATATTACAATAATTATAAAATGTATCAAGAACAGTTAATCTAGTTATGCATAGAATTCAACTGCTGATAAGAGAAAACTCACCAAAATAGTGGCATAAAGAAATATAGGTTTATTTATAAACACATCACAGGTCTAGAATTAAGCAGTCCAAGGATGGTATGGCAACTGAGGAAAGTTGTTAACTTGTTATGTCTCCTTTTCGATTTATGTATTCATTTATTTGGTATGTACTGTGGATTGAATTGGGGACATAATACACAAGAAGCAGGCACCAACCACTGAGGTGCAAACACTCCCCTCTTTTTTTATTTTTGAATAGCTGCTACTCTTGTAGACATGAAAGCCATATCATATTCAGGAAGAATGGAAATCAAAGATGTAGTACAAAGGGATGTGTAAGATGAGACTTTTAAAAATTCTTCCTTTTTTAGTATAACAAGTATCTGAAAAAGTGCCATATCACAAGCTCAGTGAATTTTCAAAAACAGGATATAATCCATGGAACCAGAACCCAAACCAGAACAGAACATGGCCAGTCCCCAAGGATCTTCTCTTTGCCCAAGTTGATTTATACACTGAAAGTTATATTATTCAGCAGCCAAAAGGATGAAACCTCTGTTGCATGCTACAACATGGATAATCGTTGAATACTTCATTTTGAGAGGAATGAGCCAGGCATGAAAAACAACATATGGTTTATTGTTTATATGAAATAGACAGAGGTGGATAGTAGATTATGTTATCAGGGAGTGGTTATTGCTTAATATGTGCAGAGTTTCTGTTTGAGGTAATGAAACAGTTTAGTTAAATGATGTTGATTGTAACCACATGTTGTGCATATAAACATCACCAGTGAACTGTACTTGAATATGGTTATAATAAAAATTTTGAATTGGACTTATATACTTTAAAAAATATATAAAGTTTTAAATTTCTTTCTTAGTCTTAGATTTATAGAAATATTACTAGATCCATTAATGAAATAAATTGAGAACCACTCAAAAATATGCAAGAAAAATAAATGAGACTATCCATTCATGTTTCTAGGCTCAAGCCCTGTTGCATAAGAAGGTATAAATGTATTTCTCATAATGATCAAACATTTTATAATTGAAGGGCAAAGTGATGGGTGGTAATTTTGGTAAAATACATGATATTCCTAATTGTTATCACAATCCATCATCAAGCAAAGGAGTGTAGCATTCATGATTTCCATGGTTTTATATCTAACGAATTCAGTTCTCTTTTTTGAAGAGACTAGGAAATCACTTGAGATAGCATCAAATGCTGTCTCATTTGTTCATGTTCAGACATTGTCAAAGAATAAAATGCAATAATATTGTGCAATTATAACAATACACACATGACATGTAACTATATTTATCCCATTGAAGCTGATTCCTTAGTGAGAAATGTTGAATAATTATAAAATGTATCAAGAACAGTTAATCTAGTTCTGCATAGAATTCAACTGCTAATAACAGTTGAATTCTCCCCATGTTGTACCATGTCAGAGATTTGGAAATCTAAGGGACCTGGTCCAGGCAGGCAGTCAATGGGTGAGGTAAGTTGCTAGGAGAGTATATCTGTGGAAGACAGGGGAATTCATTGAGGAGAAACAATAGAAATGGGATTTCCAGGACTCAGAAGCTGGGCCAATGGGAACAGAATATCCATAAGAAAAATTTCCTTTCACTGCAGACCAGTGTCCCACAGGGAAATGATGGCTCATGGGTAGAAATAACAAGGAAACGTGTTAAAGAATGCTAAAAGGAAGACTAAAATATCCCCTCTGCTGCTCTCGATCATCCTGTGCATCTGTGGGCTGGACAGAAGTTTCTAGATATCTTGGGAAACCCAACTCTGGCTGGGAGACTGATGCCTGACTCATTCCTGCTGTCTTGATGGTGAAAGAACTTCAGTTACATCACCAACCACCCGGGGAGGAATTTGGACTTCCACACAGATACCTTGTACTCAGAGACCTCATTGAGTCTGAAAGCTCAGCAGAACTTGCAGGAAAAGGGTCAAGGAGAATGGAAGATGAGAGCCTTTTCCTGAGGTCATGTGAGAGCCAGTCCAGCCTAGCCAGAGCTGAGAGATAATTGGGCTTGTTTTCCTGCTATTATAATTAAATAATGTATTTATTTATTATGCTAAAAAAGGAGGTGTATATTGGACTCAGCTATGCAGGGTTCCTAATTGACATTTAAATAATGAGAAGAAGCATAATTTAAAGAAGAAATGTACATGAAAAATTGGTTCCAATAAATGCAGAATACCTGTACTTGGAATCTTGTAATGAGTGGGAATAGGGAAAAATGGGATCTTAGCAGTGGAGGAATGTATAGAATTGGGGGCTTTTTCTTAAGAGCATTTTATTTGAACATGTTTCTGTATTGAAGGCAAAGGTACTGTCCAATGGAGGTAGATTTTACCTTGCTCAGCATTTCCTGGGACAAACACTCCCACATTAAGTTCTGCATGAGAAAAAGCCAGTATTTTTAAACAGCTCTAAGGTGGTTTACTGAAAACTTTACCTGGCAATCATCCCTTTATTGAAAAAGTTTGATTAATGTGAGATTATTAGTCATTGAATTTTTCCATTTCAGGCAGTTGTTTAATCCAGTCTAGCTCTGTATAGTGGGGGCTAAGTGTTTCAATTGCTGCTTTGATAGCAAATTTTCAAATACAGAACTGTAGGGTTAATTTTATTTTATTTTCTTTCTTTCTTTCTTTAATATCTTATATGTTTGCTTTTTAAAAATTTTATTGGCGTATATCATTCATACATGAACACACATGAAAAAATAAATGCATAGTAAAAGTTGTGAATTTACAAAACAAACATATATAACAGCATACAGGGGTCCCATACATCACCACCCCACAACACCTTGCATTGTTGTGAAATATTTGCTACAAATTATGAAAGGATATCATCAAAATGTTGCTACTAACTATAGTACATATCTTACATTTGCTGCATTTTTCCCCCAACACACCCTATTAGTTTTTTTCATTCTCTTTTTTACAGAAGTTCTAAACTTACAAAACAATCATGCACATGCATGGAATTCCCATGCAACACCTTTTCAATGACACACCACACTGTGGTGGAGCATTTGTTAAAGATTATGAGATAATATTATCAGATTATTAGCACCAACCATGGTCCATAGCATTCATTTGGCATATGTTTTCCATACCCCGCCCCCATTATCAACCCAGGACACCTTTGGTATTGAGGAAAGATGCGCTTGATGGTACAGATGCAAGTGTGTCCTTCTGTGAGCTGGAGCAGATGTATGTCACTATTGCAGGGTGGCGGGAATGTGAACAAGCATGGGAAAAATATAATTGGTGTGACTTTTGGACTGTGGTTAACAGAAACACTGTAATATTCTTACATCAATGCCAAAGCTGTTTACTTTTTATTTCTTTTATGTGTGTGCAGATGTATTTAAGGGTGTTGTTTGAAAGTTTATTCATTTTATGTGTCAAAGGAATTTACCAATTTTGCATATTATTTTTCTCCCTTTTCCTAACTTTTTGAAAATATCTTCTTTTGTATATTTTCTTTATTTTTAAAGAAGCTTTAGATTCCATAAATGTTACATGGGAAATATAGGGATCCCTATAAACCCCAGCACTCCCTCCTTCCACACTATCCCCCATTAACAACATCTTTCATTAGTGTGGTACTTTTGTTACAATTGATGAACACATATTGAAGCATTGCTATTAACCATTGTCTATAGTTTGCATTATGGTTTACACTTTGCACTGCACAATTTTATAGGTTTTGACAAAATGTATAATGGCCTGTATCTGTCATTGCATTATCACCAGAACAATTCCAATGTCCCAAAATTGCCTGCTGTTACACCTATTCTTCCCTTTCACTTTCTTTGGAACCTCTGGTGACCACTGTTTTTATATCAACATCACAAGTTCTTCCATTACTAGAACAGTAAGTCTACTTTGGTCCATAGTTGCATTCCCCTTTATGTTTGCTCATTCCTTAGTCTTGAGGATTTGGGTATGATGATGCTCACTCTGTTTCTGACTGAGAAAGTGGTTAGATCCCATGGGGCAGATGCATGTAACTGTCTTAACTGAAGTTGTGGATACTCTCGGTTTTTGAGGGGATGGATGTTGTCTATCATCATTGTTTTTTTAGTTGTGCTGTGTGACTCCAATGAATTGGATGTTAGGTGTTGGCAGCTGAGGTTCAGGACTCAACCAGCGTATAGACAGCCAGAAGTTTAAAGTCTCTGGGACATTTATTTAATGGGTATAGTGTTAATTACAGGTTCAAATAAAAGGGACAGAATAACCATTTGTGGGAAAATTATAAATATATCTAACTCTGATACATTGGGGAGCTAGGTTATCATATGTTCCAAAGTAAGCCATTTCCTTTAAAACTTAGAAAGCCCTGGTTTATTTGACTTAATGCATAATAATGATTGTTTTATACATATTGCATTAATTCTAAATAATGATTAATGCTTTATATGTATTGTGCTCTTAGTTTCACATCCCTGTTTTCTTCATTGTATTTTTTTTTGTCTTTTGAGTTTAGATCTATTTTTATAATCGTATCACTTTCTGCTATCATCTGAAATCATTCTTCTTTATCATTTGACAATAGGTCACCTTTATCCTCTCCATAATCCAGAGGGATACACAGTCTGTGATTATTGGGAAGGATCCTAAAGAACTGAACTAAGGATGTAGGATTTGGGGACTTATTTGGAAATAATAAGATATTTGGATGTAGAACAAAAATCAGCCTCATCTCATCACCTGTGATATCTATTCATTTACCAACTGGAAGGAATCATGCTAAGCATTTTACAGATAATGATTTTTCATCTTAACTCTTTCAGGAAGATGTATACCAAAATGATTCCTATATAGGTGACTGTATTAAGAATTAAAATGGTGTGCTTACTATCAAATTTCAACATCTAATGTAATGGTAGATCTGAGATTCAAAATTGATTTTGTCTGGTTCTAAAATTTTTGCATTTAATATTGTTTAAACATCTTCAACAAATTTCCTTAAAAAATCACAACATATATACTGCTCATTATATTTTCTTTTATGAAAAAGTGGTATGTTCACTTTGCTCATATTACTCATAGGCTTTTCAATATGTGTGGTATCTTGAAACTGAAAATAACACTGCTTTTATTTTGGATAAACTGGTTTTTGCATTTTAATTAGTTTTTCTGGGTGTCAAGGTACATTATCAATTTTGGAATGCCACCACAATGAAGGAAAGTTTGTGTGTTTTTTTTATCATGGGGGTGTATTTAGATCATGGCTTTTTTCTTTTCCATCAGGTACATTGCATTTCCCTCTGCATATATAATAGATTTTTATGTTTCCTTAAACACAGGGAAGAGATTTGCCACACCAAAATGAAGCCCCTAGTTTTCATATGCAAAGAGCCTTGAGAGCTGAAATTTCTGGGTACTATTTCTAAATATTTGGGGAAGTAATATGGTGGAAGCTTGAACTGTCCTCAACCATGGCCTACTCAGTTTTTCTGTGGGTGAGAAGAACATTTTATCAACACAACAACAGAAGATCATTTTGTGGTGATTGTTTGTGTCTCTCTGTGACTCTATCTGTATGTCTGTGTGTCTGTGTGTGTGTGCATGTGTCTGTTTTTTTGTATGTTTGTGTTTATTTCTGTCCATCTTTGTGTGTGATTGTGTATGTATGTCTGTGTGTGTATATTTGTGTCTTGTGTGTCTGTGTTTTTGTGTGTGTCACTGTCCATGTATATCTGTGTCTTTGCCTCTGAGTTGGTAGATACCTGTTTGGTGGCTTGCACACTCATCAGAGCAGGGTATTTTAGTCCATAAATTCTAATATGTATCTTCTATAATATAGAATATGGACACAAACCTACCCATGGAAATGAGTGGTTTTCTTTCATTTTGGGGAGACTTTTTTATTGTTAATTTCATTTGTCAACCTGTCTAGGTTACAGTTCTTGGACAAGCAAACTCTGCCCTGATTGTTACTGTGAGGGTATTTTGAAGAGGAATTGAAATCAATAGTCAGTTGATTGCATCTAGGGTTGATTGTAGATTCAGCAATCTACAATCTACAATTGTAGATTGCATCTACAATCATAAAAGGAGATTACTCAGTAAAGAGAGGAGTTTCCTCACCTAATCCATTGGGGCCTTCAAGAGAGAAGTGAGAATTTCAGCAGTCAGAAAGGAGAATTGCTAAGAACAGAATTTCAGCAGTCAAAATGAATTCCTAAGAATTGATAATTTCAACAGTTAGAAAGAATTTCTTGGAACTGAGAATTTTAGCAGTCAGAAAGAAGATTTTTTAAGAACAGAATTTCTACAGTCAGATGGAAAAAATTCAAAGAACTGAGAATTTCAGCAGGCAGAAAGAAGAATTTCTATCTCTATTTCAGTCAGCCAGCTTCTCCTGGGGAATCTGAAGTCACCTTAATCAAGTTTCTAACTTCTGGTCTCCCTTATGGAATTCAGACTTGCCAATACCCATAGGTGTGGAAGCCAAATTGTAGAGTAAATACAGTTCTGTTTTTCTGTGGAATCCAAGTACAAATTTGATACCAGGAATGATTTCTGAAAAACAGTATTTTAATGATGAAATTTCTGAGTTTGTCCTGTGGTTTTCAATGGTTCTTTTAGTTGATTAGGTTAAGCAGAAGTCATGACTCTATTTCCAGTGATCTAGAAGACACTGATGCTCCATGGCATGAAATTGCAATAAAGACTCATGAAATATCACCATGGAATACTGCTACTCAAGTGCTTAAAAGAGGCAAGCCTCTGGGAGACAGGGTATTGGATATTTTAACTGACTTGTGTGAAGTTAAAAATTATAAAGCCTGGTTGTTCCTAGAAAAATTGTTAAAGATTGAACTCAGGGCTTCAAATTGGCATTTCAAGCAAAACCTGAAGGCCTTGAAAGTTACTATGTGTGCCCTGAAGGATACTTTCAGTTTTTGTAGCTGCAGGCTTGAGATTTCTGATAACCAGGTGTTTAGTGTCATAGGGTGATTGGCTGAAATCCACTGCAAATTGAGTTACAGATATTCAGAGTGGCAGCACTTAATTTGAGGGTATTCATCACAAAGGAATGATTTCTTGAAAATTAAAATGAGTCCATGTAGTTGATTGTGATGAAGGTGGAGACATTGAAACCTTAGATTCTGCTCAGTTTCCTTGCCAGATAAAACTGTAATTATCTGCCCTGTGGAATCAGCCACCTGATCTCCAGTCTGTCCTGAGGAATCAGCCTTTCCACTCCCAGCTGAAGAGATTAATATGTTTCACCAGATGTAACTGTAATGTAGTGCCCTGAGGTAGTAGGCTTTCAAGACACAGCTAATTTCTCTCATGACCCATTGCCATCACGCCTCTTTTATTCCAGAACTAGAACTACCGTGAAGTCACAACACGAACCAAAACTTGAGGTACTAAGTGTGACCCACGGTTAGATGTGCTGTACTCCAAAAGAACTGCATGAGTTGTCTAAATTACAGACAGAATTCAGGAGAATATGTGTAGGAATAGATATGAAGGATGTGGGATAATGGTGGAAGGTACAAAACATTGGATCAGGTTTGATTTATTGATAAGGCACAATAAACAGAGATTCTAGACTCGACCATGTAACTCAAGGGGTTAGAAGGGCTGTATCAGATTGTTTCATTGGTTGGCTGAAGCATGGAACAAAGAGTGGCATAAATATGTGAGACTGAAATGCCAGAACTACCAAGGTAAAATATAGATGAGGGGAACTAAATGCTTATAGAGATTGCAATGTTGGAGTGGATTTATAATATAAGACCTCCATACCCACTGAAGAAATACCCAGAGGACACACCTTTCACCACAACTTTGAGGAATAAATTGTGAGAGAAACCCCATCACCCTTAACCCTAAAGCTCCCTGTGTTCACATGTTTCTGTATATCAGAAAGTAGTGTGGGAACTACTGTCACTGAACTTTGATCCTTAAATAAAATGGGGAGAATCAGATTCTCAGTGGGCAAAAACCAAGTGGGAGCCCTTAACTGACAAAGACATGGTGGGTGTGGCTACCCTAATGGACAGCAAATTCAAAGCTGTAATCAGAATGGTCTAGCTCATAGACATGTGACATCGACTATTTGATCTTTGAGGGACTACAAGTGAAATTGCTGGGCATTCTACTAGATTTTGACTTGATATATATATGGAGAAGAGTTCTATATTAAGTGAACAATAGCTTAACTTGAATCACACAGACTTACACACAAAATCATGCTCTTCAATCAATACCGAAACTTGGGGCAGCTTATAGCCTCAAAACTACTTGAAACAATTGAACACAAGGAGATGTGGGGAAGAAGCCTGCTATATTACCAAAAATTTATACCATTAATCTTCCAGCAATCCCCAAATAGACCAATAGCTTTTTATCAAGGAGAATGTTATGTTGAGGATACAGAAATGTTTGGACATTTAGGTATTACAAGATGCTGGCTCTGACTGACATGAATCCCATGAGACCCAAAATGTCACTGTGATCTCACAGTAAATTTCAGGGCTAACTGATGTCATGTGATCAGTGGAGTTTTAGCTCTATTTTGTCTCTACACTTATTTCAGTGGGTTACTCACTCCATTCTGTTTCATTTCCCTAGTTCCGTCATGTATAATTGAAATACACATACTCAGCAACTGACAGAAACCCACATTGGTTTCCTGATCTTTGAAGTGAGGGCTTTTATGGTAGGAAAGGCTAAGTGGAAGCCACTAGAACTGCCTCTAACCAGCAAAATAATGAAACAAAAGCAATAGTGGATTCCTGAAGGGACTGCAGAGAGAGTCCTCACCAAGGACTTGAAGGATGCAGAGCTGGTGATTTCCACCACATTCCCTTCAAGTCTCCTGTTTGGAGTGTGCAGAAAACAGTTGAAACTTGGAGGATAACAGTGGATTATCATAACATAACCAGGTTCTGACTCCAGTTGCAGCTGATATTCAATATGTTGTATCATTTCTTGAGCAAATTAACACATCTCTGGTACTAAGTGTGGCAGGTTGAAATACGTATCCCAGAAAAACAAGTTCTTAATCTTAATCCATTCCTGTGTGTGTGAACCCATTGTAAATAAGACCATTGGAGCATATTATTTTAGAAAATATGCAGCCAACTGAATCAGGATGAGCCTTAATCTTATTTATGGAGGCCTTATAGAGAAGACTAGAGAAAGAACACCACAAATAAAGCTGGAAGGAAAAGGAAACCAGAAGAGAAAGGAGATGACAACATTATGTACTGACATTTGAAGGAAATGTCTTGTACCCAAGGATTGTTGGCAGCCAGCCTCATAATTCCAGTCTTCAGGGACAAAGTGGTGCCTTGCAGTCACCATGATTTTGGACTTCTCCTAGATTCAAAAGTGTGGACCAATAAATTCCCAGGTGTTTAAGCCAACACATTGTACGGTATTGTTTTAGCAGTTGGAAACTAACACACATGGTATATAGCTATTGATCTGATAAATGCTGTTTTTTGATATTTCTTAGTAAAGATCATCATAAACAGTTTGTTTTAAGCTGGCAAGGACAGAAAGTAATGCCCCTTCACTGTCGTACTTCAGGGGCATATTAACTCTCCAGACCTATGTCATAATCTAGTCCAAAGGATTTTGACTGTCTCTCCCTTTGACAATATCACACTGGTCCATTCTTTTCATGACATTATGTTGAATGGACCTGGTGAGCTAGATGTAGCAACTGCTATGGACAAACTGACAAGGCATTTACATGTAAGAGGGTGGCAGAAAAATCAATAAAAATTCATGGACCTTCCACTTCAGGGAAATGACTTGGTATCCAGCAGTATGGGGCATATTGAGATAACCCTTCTCAAGTGAAGGTTAAGTTATTGCATTTGACTCCTCTTACAACAAAAACCTGAGGCAAAACTCCCATGTGGCTTCTTTGGATTTTGGAGGCAACATATTCTTCATTTGTGTGTGGTATGCCAGCCCATTTACATAGTGACCTGAAAAGCTGTTAGTTTTGAGTGATAACTTCGACAAGAAGAGGGTCTGTAACATTTCAGGATGCTGTGCAAGCTGATCTGTCACTTGGGTCATATGATTCAATGGTAATGGAAGTTTCAGTGGCAAAAAGAGAGGCCATTTTGAGTATTTGGCATAACCCTATGGTAGAATCAAAATGCTGTCCCCGAGGAATATGGAGGAAATCCCTCTTAACCTCTGTAAATATTTACTTTCTTATTGAGAATCACCTTTTACCCTGCTACTGGATCTTAGTAGAGGCTGAATATATGCATAACCATGGGCCACCAAGTAAACAGGAGACCCTATTGATCTGGATATTTTCTGATTCCATAAAGTAGGGTGTGCATAGCAGCACTCCATCAACAAATGGAACTGGTATATATGAGATCTGGCTCATGCTGTCTCTGATGGCACAAGTAAGTTGCAGGAAGAAGTGTTCCAAATGTCCATGGCCCAAACTCTGCCTCATTGCCTTCTGTTTCCCAGGCAGAGTTTTTTCTTACCAGAATAGTTTTGTACTCTGGATACGGATTTGTCTTTGCTGTATGCAGTGCGTCTGTGAAACTACCATTTGTGGGCTTCCAGAATGCATTTGTACCATCGTGGAATTCCAGCCAGCATTTCTTTTAATCAAGGAACCCACTTAACAGAAAATGAAATGCAGGGATGGGCATATGCTAATGGAATTCCAAGGTCTTACCATGTTTCCAATCATCCTGAAGCAGTTGGATTGATAGAATGGTGGAAGGGCCTTTGGAAGACACAATTATTCTAGTAGCTGGGTGGTAAAACCTCTCAGTACAGGGCAATGTTCTCCAGGAGGCTCTAAATCAGCATCCACTATATGGTGCTGTTTCTCCCATAGGTCGGATTCACAGGTCCAGGAAATAAGGGAGTTGTTGTGCCAACATTCACTATATTACCCCTATTAAACATTAGAAAACTTTTGCTTCCTGTATCTTCGACCTTATGCTCTGCTGGACTAGAGGTCTACTTTCCAAAAAGAAGAGTGCTCCCAGCAGGAGACAAAACAATGTTTCCATTGAACTGGAGGAAAAGATTACCAGCAGACTACTTTGAGCTCCTTGTGCCTCTGAATGAACTGGTAAAGAATGGAGTTACTCTACTGGCTGCATTGAATGATCCTATTTATAGGGCTTCTCATAATACTATCATGCTTTTTGATTAAAGTCAATGGAATACTGCAACAACAAATCCCAGGCAGAATACTAAAGCCCAGCTCAGTCAGGATTGAAGAATTTGATCTGTAAACCAGGCAAATTGCCATGAGCCTCTAAGATGCTTGCTGAGGGTACATTGAATATGGCATGGATAAAAGAAGGAGATAGTTTTAAATATGAGCTAACAGTACATCAGCAGGTGCAGAAGTAAGTAGTTATTTCTTCCTTATTTTATGGTGAGTATGTTTGTATATGCACATAAAGCAAATATCGTTGTTTTCTCTCTCTCTTATCCCTATATTATATTAAATAAATTGTATTAATTTTATGTTATTGTATTTAAGTTACAAGCTATAAAGTATAATATTATTACTTAAGTTTTTACATCCTCTTCTGTGACAGTGTTAGTGCATTTCCAGTAGTACGCAGGACAGATGCATTATGTTAGGTCACAATATGTCTGTAATTGACCTTATTTAGAAATTAAGTATCATTTAAGGAGATGTGTATGGGAGGTAAGTTCCTTAAGTGTGGTTTGTGATGGTTAATTACATGTGTCTACTTTGCCGGGTTGGGTTATGGTGTCCAGTTTTTGGTTCAAGCATGCATTGTCTTGATTGTTACTGTGAGGGAGTTTCTTAGATGGATTTAAACAATTAGTCTGTTGTTTCCATCTATGGCTGATAGTGTCTGCAATCAACAATGGAGATTGCCTTCAGTCATGACAGGAGTCTCCTCATCCAATCTGTGGGGACTTAGAGAGAACACTGAGGATTTCATTAGTCAGAAAGAAGAATTTCTATCTCTATTTCAGGAATCCATCTTCTCCTGGAAAATTTTTATCATCACATTTATTAGAATTTCCAATGTGCAGCTTCTGTGGAGGAATTCAACATTACCATCATTGAGTTACTGACTGGTTGGCCCTACAGAACTTGGACTCACCAATTTCCATGCGCTCATGGGCCTAATCCTATTATAAATCTCTTAATATTTACATATAATTGTATACGCATGTATACATTATCTATATCTATCTATCTGTCTGTCTGTTTGTCTGTCTGTCTACCATCATCTATCTTCTGCTAGTTTCATCACTCTGGAGAACTTTGATTAATACATCTTTGCAACCAACTTAATAAAGTGCAAGAAGTACAATATATAGTTAAGAAACTCCCTGAACCTTGCAGTTTCATCATCGGGAGGTTACCTTGTACTTAAACTTCTCAGACATGATCTCTCATCCCCCTTACTTTTATTTACCCCTTGCCACTCTGAATTCCTTGCTGACCTTGAATATGCAATGAAGTCCTTTTCTTAGAGCGCTTGCCCTGGGCATTCCCTCTGCTGGTCAAAAACATATGATATCCTTGTGACTCCTGCCTTCTGCACTGGGGTTTCTCCTCAAATGTTTCCCAATCTGTGAGTCTTGTCTGAACATCGAGCACCCATTCTGTAGCTCTCAATTTTACCTGCATTTATTTCATTTCAGCCATAGAAACCATGAGACATGTTACTTGGGTATAGTTTTATTTGCTTATTTTCTTTCTCCATCATCAGACTGCAGTTCACTTCAGTTTTCAGCTAATTATTTCCATCACCTATTCAATGTTTACAGAAGAGCTGGACTGAATACTAATTCCACAAATGAATGGATGAATTTCCATAAAAATCCTACAATGCATGACAGATTGGGGAATATTTTGAAACTAGGGGAGAAATTTCTAATGAGAGATGGTACTGTCTATTTAGATTTGATTTAAAAAACTCATAAATTAATTTCCTGACTCCAAAATATAAAATTTAGATAGATTAGTAATGGTGGTTTGTTTGAAAATTAGTCATGTTACTTTTCTCTTTCAGATTAGTCCCATCAAGTACATGGAACCAGGAAATACTACAGGAATTTCAGAATTTCTCCTTTGGGGATTTTCAGAGGAACCTGAATTA
>JAQZBX010069052.1:0-15642 GCA_029593785.1 Cabassous unicinctus | reverse complement strand
GGTGACTTTTATGCAAAAACTGGTCTAGAAGCTATGGAATGAATAATGAACAAATGCTTACATACTCTTTCATGATATACTATGACAAAGTCCTAGAATTACACCTGAAAATAAGACATTATATTAGAATTTTTTTGATGTAAAGAATTCACTGATTCACTATGAATAAGTGGAACTTTCTTTGGTGTAGTTTGTCAAAAAAAAATAATAGGCAAATATTTGTAAAATTATTAATTGAATATCAACATTATGCATAAATCATTGTTTCCAATTTGTAGATAAATAAAATCCCCCAAAAATTGCTTTCTTATTTTCAATTTAATTTAGTTCTGATCTAATGTTGGTTATCTCCTTCTTTCTACTTCCTTTGGTGTTAGTTTGTTGTTCTTTTTCTAAATCTTCCGGGTCTGCAGTTATTTCTTTGATTTTAGCTCTTTCTTCTTTTTTAAAATATGCTTAATGGCTATGAATTTCCTGTCAGTACTGCTTTTGCTGTGTCCCATAGGTTTTGATATGTTGTGTTGTCATTTTCATTCGTTTCAGGGTAGTTACGGATTTCTGTTGAGATTTCCTCCTTGACCCATTGTTTGTCTAAGAGTGTATTGTTTAACTTCCAAATCTTTATGCCTAATATGATTCTCTGGCCCTTACTGATTTCCAGCTTCATTCCATTGTGGTCAGAGCTTTGTATAATTTCAATTTTTCTGAATTGATTGAGAGTTGTACTGTGGCCTAGCATGTGGTTTATCTTGGAGAATGATCCACGTGCACTCAGGAAGAATAGATATTCTGCTGTATTTGGGTGCAGTGTTCTGTATTTGTTTATTAGGTCCAGCTCTGCTAATGTTTTATTCAATTTCCTTGTTTCCTTATTAATTCTTTTTCAAGATGTTCTGTGTAATGGTGATAATGGTGTATTAAAGTCCCCCATTATAACTGTAGAGGCATCTATTTCTCCACTTAGTTTTTCCAGTGTTTTCTTCATTTATTTTGAGGTGCCCTGGTTAGGTTCATAAATGATTACAATTGTTCTTTCTTCTTGAAAGATTTCCCCTTTTATTAATATAGAGTGTCCATCTTTGTCTCTTATAATAGTTTTGCATTTAAAGTCTATTTTGTCCAATATTAACATAGCCACTCTGGCCCGTTTTTGGTTATTGTTTCCTTTTAAATATGTTTTCCATCCATTCACTTTTAGCCTTCTTGAATTCCTGGGTATAAGATGGGTTTCTTGTAGACAGCATATAAATGGAACTTGTTTCTTTATCCATTCTGCCAGGCTGTGTCTTTTGACTGGTCAGTTTAGTCCATTAACATTCAATGTTACTATTTTCATGGATTAGCTATATTTTCTATTGGTTTATGTATATCATATATTGTTTTTATTACTCTTTTATCTTTTTGGTTGTTCTTACACTCCTCCAGCTCTCTCTTTCTCCTGTTTTTTCCTTTCCACCTGCAAAATTCCCTTTAGTATTTCCTGAAGTGTAGGTTTCTTATTGACATCCTCTCTTTGATTCTGTTTGTCTGTAAATATTTTGAACTCCCTCTTGTTTTTGAATGCCAGTTTTGCTGGGTAGAGAATTCTTGTCTGGAATTCTTTTTTAGCACCTTGACTATGTCATACCACTGTCTTCTTGCCTCCATTGTTTCAGATGAGAAACCAGCAATTAATCTTATTGAGCTTCCTTTGTATGCGATGTTTTTCTTTTATATTGCTGCTTTCATTATTTTCTTTGTCTTGAGCATTGGACCAATTGACAAGTGTATGTCTTGAAGTAGGCCTTTTGGGATTTATACTGTTTGGGGTGTGCTGTGCTCTTTGGATATGTACATCTATTTCCTTCAATAGGGTTGGGAAGTTTTCAGCCATTATTTCCTCCAATACTCCTTCTGTCCCTTTTCCCTTCTCTTCTCCCTTTGGGATGCCAATAATGCACATGTTTGTGTGTTTCTTGTTGTTGGTGAAGTCCTTGAGTCCTTGCTGAATTTTTTCTATCATTTTATCTATCTCTTCTATTATTTTTTTGATTTTAGATGTACTGTCTTCCACATTACTAATTCTTTCCTTTGCCTATTCAAATTGGCTGTTATGTGCTTCCATTGTATTTTTGATTTCTTGGATTTTGCCTTTCATCAAGATGATATCCATTATCTTTTTATGATGTTTACAATTTCTTCAGAAAGTTGTCCAAGTTTCTTCTTAATAGCCTTAATCTCTTCCTTCACTTCATTAAGTTGATTCATGGTATTTGTTTGGACATCTCTGATTAGTTGTTCTATTTTCTGCATCTCCTCTTGGTTTTATGTTTGTTCATTGGACTGGCCCATGCCTTCCTGTTTCTTAGTGTGGCTTATATTTTTGTTGGTATATAATCATCTGTTTATCTTTGTATGTTTATTCATATAATTGGTTTCTCTCTCTGCTCTATGGTTTTATTTTGTTATTTTTGAGTGTGGTAAGGCTTCACTTTGACACTTTGTTTCTCATATTCAGTTTCCTTTCAGTTCTCTATGTTCCCTTATAAATAAAATGTTAGTATCAGAGAAATTGATAAAGATAGGAAATGAGAATGAATAATAGTAGTGATAATAGTAAAAGGTAGGAAAGGAACCAAACAAGACATAGGTATTTTAATAATTGACCCCAGTAAGAAGTACAGAAGAATAAAATTAGAAAAGTGGAATAGAAACAATGAAGCATGAAATGGAATAGAGAAAAATATAGAATGAATTAAAAGTCCAGAATGGTGAGAACAGGAGGAAAGAAAAAGTAAAAGAAAGAGGTAAAGAAAGAAATATTTAAAAAAAACAAAACAGAAACTAAAACATGGAGAAAGTAGGAAAGAAAGAGAAATGAGTACAAGGAAAATTGAAGACCAAGCCCAAAGATGTGGAATGAAAACATCAACAGAAAACAGAAATTATAAAGTTGAATGAGGGAAAGGATATAGCATGTAGAGAAAATTGGGAAACAAAAGAAAGAGAGAAAAAAAACTAACAGAAAAACAGAGAAACAAAGGAAGTGAAATACAACAACAAGAAATCAAGACAGTAGCTACTCATTTTTTGTGTGTGTTTTTTCCAAAAAAAAAAAAAGGAAAAGAAAGAAATGTAAGAAGGCAGGCAAAGGATAAAAAAGCCAAGCAAACACAGTAAAATGGATTTTCTCTTAGACTACTAGTGATCTTCTCAGGCTGTTGCTATTCAACAATCCATCACCCTGCAACCTGTCCTCTGTAGGTTTTAAGCCAGGTATTAGTGAGTAAAATAAGGAATGTAAAAAAGGAGCCTCTTCATTTTTTAAAAATAAGAGGTCCAATAAAAGCTAATACAAAGTGGATGTCAATATGTTCCCTGCCATATCTTTCCTCACAGGACTGTTTTCTTCCTTCTTATCTGTGATTGAGCACATTTCTGTCCAAACCTTCCAATTTTTCTGCACCCAAAAACTATCAAGACCAACATATGGTATATAAATCCTTATCTTGAAATACTAAGGCATTATTGTCTTGTTACACATAAAGTAATCCCTTCTTATCTCTTCCCTTTTCATTCCTTTTATGCTGTTTTCCATCCCCAAAAGTCCTCATTATTGTCCATTTCTTTTACTTTATCACAGATATTTCTTTTCCTTGACTCTTTATAATATGTACCTTTAAGGCCTCACTTTTATTTAGAATCATGCTCATAATTTAATCTATGTTTATTCAAAGCCTATCTTTCCCAAGCACTAACCTGGGCATGGTGAAAACAACAGGGGACAAACCAAGTAAAAACTCTTACATGCATGAAGCTGTCCCTCTGTCAAATCAATTGTTGTCCCAAGTGAAGGTGCCATCCCTTAGAGAAAATCTAGTCATTTAATGAATCTTTGATTTCTCAGTTCTCATGGGCATAGAAGCTCTTAACACATCAGTAGTGCACAAACTGACCTAAGGACAGAAATTAAGGTTATAGTATATTTTAAACTTTCCCCCTGTAGCAGTTTGATATTTTTTATGAATTCCAAAAATAGATATTGGATTATGTTTGTGAAATGGTCTGTTCCTCTGGGCATATTAGATTGGAATCAGAAGTTTCACTTTTACTTGTTTGAGTTATGATTAGGGCTTTGTTTGGGCATTGTCAGTGGGACATCGAGTCCCCAACCTCTTGTTGAATGGGGACTTACAGAGAAAAGTAAATGTCAGAGGATTTAGTTGAAGTTTTGAGCTGGAGCCCAGGAAGTAAACACACAGGAGAAGAACACAGAGGCCCTGGGAAGAGAGAGAGCCTGGTAGTCTACAGCTGACCTTGTGAAGAAAACACAGCAGGTGAGCCCTGGGAGAGAGAAGAGATATATCCCAGGCTACAGCTGATATTGGAAGAAATTGGGACCAAGGAGCCTTAAGAGGAAGAGGGAGGCTGAAACTTTGCAGATATTGGCAGCCATATTGCTCCAATATGTGGCAACAGACTTTGGTGAGGGAAGTAACTTACACTTTATGGCCTGGTAACTGTAATTGTTACTCCAAAGAAATACCCTTTATAAAAGCCAACAGGTTTCTGGTATTTTGAATCAGCACCCCTTCGGCTGACTAATACATGCACCAAGAGGAATGATTGTTAACATTTTTTGGAGAGAGAGCCAAAACATGAAGGTGACTCAATACCAAGTATATCAAGCCATTGACCAAACCTTTCCTTCTGGGGTCATATTTATAAAGAGAATGTATCAGTTATCATTTCATTGCTCTTCAGTTCTCAACTCATCCTTCAATATATTGTGTATAGCGTTTTTGACATGAATTTGTCCTTCCATATAAGGTATGTGATGAACAAAAGAATTACTCTAAGCATTTGTTTAAAAGTGAACATGATGCTTTGCTTTCTCAGTATAAGGCAATGTGTTGTGACATTACAGAATGAAAAGACTTCCTGCAGTTTTCTTTGCAGGCTAAGGAGATTGGCATGGGGATGTGAGAATATATAGTAAATCTTTCCTTGGCCAGTTTTTATGTGAGTTTATAGCATTGGTCTGGTGATATTGCTTTTGCAGCTCTCCTGATTTATACAAAACAGAGTTTTGTGTAACCTGAATGCAACCAGCTCTTCAGAATCCCCTGAGAAGCCAACATGTAGTTTGCATGCAGGTACCCAAAGGGTGCTTAGAGGGTCACACACCAAGTATTTCTTCCTTCTGCAAACACATGACAACTAAATATGTAGTACTCCCACTGAATATCCAGGCCACTGATTGCTGATTTATTCTTCCTCCACCAACAACCCAGAGGGTTGCCTGTTTTTTTGCCCAGATACTCCAGACCACTTGCCACCTTGCTAAACAACAAATTATTTCCTGCTAACCATGACCCAACCATACCTTTTTCAATAATGTCTGAATCCTTTCCAAATGTGTCTTTGGGTACTCTTTATCAGACCTATAGTATATTTTATTGAGTTCCTTATATCATATATGTACTTTTTTATCATAGGTAATAAATATTTACATTAAATACATCATGTTTAAACTACCATGTGTTTTAATTTTCCTGATTGGGCCTAGACTGCTAATGATTTGCTAACTGGAACAGTTACAGGAGATAGATCACTAAAGATAAGATTTAGGGATTGGATTTTTCATGCCTTTGGGCTTGAGCAATACCTTTGGAGCACTTCTCACCAATGGAAAATGGAATGTTAGTAATACAAGACACACAGTAGCATCATAATTAATTAAACAATCACCTATGGTTTATTGAGATGAAGGAACATTTCAAACATGTGCTTTGGGAATTCAAGTGACTATTGCATTTAACCATTATGATTGTAATGATGCCTATAAGGACTGTATTTAAGGTATGGTTTGGATATATTTGAGTGCACTTTAGTATAAATATACTGAAAATGACAAATTGACTTCTGTTAACTCTCATATCAATATGTGGCCAGAGAATCAACAGCTTCTATGTCTGTACTAAAAATATCTCTTATTACTTGGACAGCAGGGCAGATATTGCTGGCAATCACACATAATATTTAATTGGGCAATCTTCTGAATTACAATCACAGTTCAATTTCCAGGCTCATATATAAGTTAATTGGGAAAGGATAGAATCCTAAATCTTGGAATTGTGACAAGGTAAGAGCAAGATGACACTTATAATCTTCTGGGCTTCCTTTGCCTCTGAAAATAATTTTTCCTAAATGTCATCTATTTAAGTTATCTGTTTCTGTGTAAAATCCACAATCAAACCTCATAGCATAAGAATAATCTTATTGTCCATAATTCTTGGGCGCAGTTCCATTTTTCCACATGTGGACTTGGCTGGAGTAATTAGGATGGCTTGGAGAATATAAGCGCACTCAAAAGTCAGCTGTATCTGATTGTATGGCCATAAATATTAACATCTGGATGGGTCACTGACCTTCATGTGGTAGCCCATGGCTGAAAAATAAATAATGTTGAACATGTCAGGCATCTTAAATCTTGGCTCAGAACTCACTCAGCTGTAGTTCTGCTACACTCTATTAGTCAAAACAAGTCAGCAGACAAAGGAAAAACAATAAACTCTAGGTATTGGTGAAGTAACAGTTGTGTGCATGGTGATGGGTGAACTCATTCACATGTTTTGTAGGTACCATATGACATGATCCACTGGGCCATTTCTTCTCTGGATTTTTTTTTTATTTTCTCACATTTTATTTTGTTTATTCCTTTGTATTTGTTTTAGAATTTTTACGTCCCTCTTCTCTGAAGTCCCCCCTGCTGGGACCCATTTTTAAAAGACATATCATGAGAATCTATTAACCATTATAATTTTTTCCTATATTCTCTTTGTCTTTTCAAATATTTATTGATCTGCTCATTCCCTGGAGTTATGTCCCATGCGTGGGGGAAGGTAGTTTGTTTATATGCTGATCTTGACTTAGAGAGGGGCCGTATTTGCGCATCAAGGAGGTTTCTAGGAAGTAACTCTTAGGCAGTATATAATTCTAGGCTAAGTTTCAATTTCACAAGAAAAGTTTCATAAGTACAATCATTAATATCAAGGGCCTGAAATAATGATCTCTCTTCCTTCACTAGACATTACCCTTGTACTTGGGGGATTTTTGCTGTCTATTAGAAAATGTAGCAGAACTCCCCAGGATGGGAATTCAATATTCTTTCAGTTATGGTGTGGATCTCCACCCACCGAAACAATGTCCCATCAACACTTAAGCATATTCATATGCCTTAGAGGCATGCCCCAGGTGAACCCCTTCCCATGCATTCTCCTATCACTGACACCCTGTAACAGTAATCCTCCCCAACCAGTGCTGTGACCCTTCTGTGATCTAAAACCTCTCCAAAAATGAAGCCAACATAACTAAATAAAATCAATTTAAAATGAAATAACTTTAAAAATAACCAATAAAATATTTACAATTAAAAATTTGAAATTAAAAAATTAGACATTGTGTCTTTCATCACTGTAAGATCTGTTGTTTTGTATGTACAATTACATATGCTTCCATTTATTTGCCCAGTGTCTTATTTTCTTCATTTTGTCTTCAACGAAGCTTTAGGTTACAAAGTTCACATGCTCATTCCCTGGACCCTTGCCCCATTTCCGTGGATAGTCCAATCCAATCCCCCAACCTACTGCCCCTCACAGACCAGCACCCCAAACTCAATCACATCACTGTACTACTGTCATGCTCATCCACTGCTCAACTATACCACTTCACCTTATTTTAGATTTTGACAGTATGGGCATTGGCTCTCCACCTTCTACTCCCTTTCTGTGTCCTGTAAAGCTATCTTCCAAACTCTAGCTCTGTGAGTCTGTTCAGTTTGATTAATTCATATCAGTGAGGTCATGTAATATTTTTCCTTCAATGCCTGGCTTATTTCACTTAACATAAGGTCTTCAAGATTCATCCATGTTATCCTGTATGTTAATACTGCATTCCTTCTTATACCTGAGTAATATTCCACTGTAAGTATATACCAGTTTGCTTATCTATTCATCTGTTGATTGACATTTGGGTTGCTTCCAACTTTTGACTGCTATGAACATTGGTGTGCATATATCTGTTCGTGTCCCTCCTTTCAATCCTCCTGGGTTTCTACACAGCAGTGGGATTGCTGGATTCTATGGCAGTTCTATAGTTAGCTTCCTGAGGAACTGAAAAACTGTACTCCACAATGGCTGCACCATTCTACATTCCCACCACCAGTGTATAAGTGTTCCCTTTTTCCACATCCTCTCCAACACTTGTAATCCTCTGTTGTTGTGGGTTTTTTTTTTTTAATATCCACCAGTCTAATGGGTTTAAGATGATATCTCATTGTTTTGATTTGCATTTCCCTAATAGCTAGTGATATTGAGCATATTTTCATGTACTTTTTATATATTTGTGTTTCTCTTGGGAGAAATGTCTGTTCAAATCCCATGCCCATTTTTTAAAATGGGTTGTCTTTTATTTTCAAGATGTAAGATTTCTTTATATTTGCTGAATATTAGGCCTCTATCAGATATATGGTTCCCAAATATTTTCTCCCATTGAGTAGGCTGACTTTTCACTTTCTTGACAGAGTCCTTTGAAACAAAAAGTTTTTAATTTTGAAGAGGTCCCATGTATCTATTTTTCTTTCATTGCTCATGCTTTGGGTGTTAAAATTATGCAATAATTTCCTAGCACTAGAGCTCCTAGAAGCTTCCTTACATTATCTTCCAGGAACTTTATTGTCTTCTCTCTTATATTTAGATCTTTGATCCATCTTGAGTTAATTTTTGTATAGTGTGTGAGATAGTGATCTTCTCTCATTCTTTTGGATGTGGAGATCTAGTTCTCCAAGCACCGTATGTTGAAGAGAACATTCTCTCCCAGTTGAATGGGCTTAGTGGACTTGTTGAATACCAGTTTTCCATACATATGAGGATATATATCAGAACTCTCAGTTGTGTCCCATTGTTCCGTATGTTGAGCCTTGTGCCAACACCATGCAGTTTTGATCACCATAGCTTTGTAGTATGTTTTAAAGCCAGCTAATGTGATTCCTCCAATTTCATTTTTCTTTTTCAATATGTCTTTGTTTATTTGGGGCCCCTTACCCATCCAAATAAATTATGTAATTCACTTTTCAAATTCAGTAAAAAGTGCTGTGGTAATTTTAATAGGGATTGTGTTAGCTCTATAAATCAACTTGGGTAGAATAGACATCTTAATGATGTTTAGTTTTCTTATCCATGAACAGGGAACATTCTTCCATCTGTTTAGGTCTTCTTTGATTTCCTTTAACAATGTTGTGTCATTTTCTGAATGCAAGTCCTTTATATCTTTAGTTACCTTTATTCCTAGGTATTTGATTCTTTTTGTTGCTTTACTAAATAGAATGTATATCTTTATTTCCTCTTCAGCTTGCTCATTATTAATATACAGAAATGCTACTAATTTTTCCGTGTTGATAGTATACCCTACCAATTTTCTGAACTCATTTACCAGCTCTAGAAGCTTTACTGTAGCTTTCTCAAGGTTTTCTATTTATAAAATCATGTCATCTACAAACAGTGAAATATTTGCTTCTCCTTTCCAACTTGCATGTCTTTTATTTTTTTTCTTGGCTAAGTGCTTGAGCAAGTACTTCTAACACAATGTTAAATAAGAGCAGTGACAGTGGGCATCCTTATCTTGTTCCAGACAAGATAGCAATAAACATTTCACCACTAAATTTCATGTTAGCTGTGGAGTTTTCATATATACCCTTTATCATGTTTAGGAAGTTGCCTTCTATTCCTATCTTTTGAAGTGCTTATATCAGGAAAGGGTGCTGTGTTTTGTCAAAATGTTTTTCTTCATCAATAGAGATGATCATGTGATGTTTTTCTTTTGATCTGTTAATGTGATTTATTACACTAATTGAATTTCCTATGTTGAACCATCCTTACATACCAGGGATGAAACCCACTTGGTCATGATGTATAATTCAATTTATGTGTTGTTGAATATGATTAGCAAGTATTTTGTTGAGGATTTTAGCATATAGAGTCATTAGAGAGATTGATCTATAGCTTTTCTTTCTTGTGACGTCTTTGTGTGTCTTTGGTATGAGGGTGAGGTTAGCCTTGTAGAATGAGTTTGGAAATGTTTCCTCCACTTCCATTTTTTGAAAGATATTAAGCAATCACACATAATATTTAATTGGGTGATTTTCTGAATTACAATCACAGTTCAATTTCCAGGCTAATATATAAGTTAATTGGGAAAGGATAAGATCCTAAATCTTGGAATTGTGACAAGGTAAGAGCACGATGACACATAATCTGGGCTTCCTTTTGCCTGTGAAAATAACTTGCCCTATGATTTTTAAGGAGATTACACTTCCTCAGCATGAAAATCATGATGCATCCTCATTTTAGTGTAATCAACTTGAAAGGCTATTCTAAATTACCTTAAGATGTACCAGAACCACACCTTGTTTTCACCTGAACCAAAATTAGAGCTAAATAGCATGCCTCAATGGGATTGGTAAAAAGAAATAGCTTTTGCACCAAAAGTATTGCATGACCTTGCTAAAATATATTGCAAGACATTGCTACTGTGGAATAGGAATGGCAATGGATAATAAATAACTTATAATAAAAGGGCAGAATACAAAATTAGATCAGCCCAAATTCATTGATATAGGTATATTCAGCATGAATTTTACTCCAAGCATTCTCTTCATCGAATTGTGGCCTTTCAGTAGAGTAAATATATGTTGGGAAAAAGGGTATCTCCACACATTATTTGGGACTTTCTAGAATCTGATTCTGAATTTAAGCTAATTCCTGGTAACCTTATATGCAACTGACACCCCTCAGTCCAATTAGTAGTCATGATAATCAGGTGGTTACCATGTGGATTTCTAACTCAATTTTGACTCATGCTGCACCCAGTTGGTTCACAGATTCACCTTGTAGTTGTTCCCTGTATTAGTCAGTCAAAGGGGTGCTGATGCAAAATACCAATAATCAGTTGATTTTTATAAAGGGTATTTATTTAAGGTAGAAGGCTGCAGTTACCAGGCCATAAAGCATAAGTTTCTTCCCTCACCAAAGTCCATTGCCATGTGTTGGAGCAAAACAGCTGCCAACGTTTGACAGGGTTCAGGTTTCTTGGGTTCTTCTCTTCCCGGGGCTGCATTTCTCTCTGGCCTTAGTTCCTCTGTTTCCTCCACAAGGTCAGCTGTAGACTATGAGGCTCTCTCGGCTTTGCTTCTCTCCACAAGGCCAGCTGTGAACTCTGTGGTCTCTATCCCAAGGCCTTCTGTCCTTCTTCACAACCAAGCTCTCTTACTTCCTGGGGCTCCGGCTCAAGACTCCAACATCAAAACTGCAACTCAAAACTGCTCTTTGCCATGCCTTTTATATTTTATTCCCCACCCACCAAGGGGTGGAGCTCAACAACCTACTGACACAGCCCAGTTAATGCCCTAATCATAACTTAATCATGCCCAGATTAGCAGACCAATTTACAAGCATAATCCAATATCTATTTTTGGAATTCATAATTACATCAAACTGCCAAATGGCTACATTCCCCATGTCTTATAAAACTGGAGATAGACCACTTGGAATAGATATATTTGACAACAAGAAAATTCCCCAAATTGTTTCTTTGACCCATAGAATGAGCTCTATGATGGTAGGAAGGCCTTATAGAAGTACCAAGAGCTTCCCTTCTTGCCAATATAACAAACCAAAAGCAATACTGATCTTTGCAAGAAGAGAATAGATTAATGCCACTATAAAGGAAGTGACAGAGACAGGGTTGTGAATCCACTTATATCCTCATTTAGTTCACCAGTTTGATCTGTGTAGATGGCATATGAATCTGAAAGTATTACTGTGGATTATCATCAGCTTAGATAAGCAGTGTCCCCTTTTGCAGTTTCTGTCAAAGAATGTATTTCCTGTCCTGGAGGAAACCAGCACATACTCTGGTTTTTGGTTTCCTGCTATTGAAATATTTTTCTCCATATAATTTTTAAGGACTGCCAGAAGCAATTATCTTTTTAAAAATACTTTTATTTATTTAATTTTTTTAAAGATACTTAGATTATATAAATGTTACATAAAAAATGTAGGGGATTCCCATATAACCCACACCCTCCCCCTCCCACTCTTTCCTACATTAACAATATCATTCATTAGTGTGATACATTTGTTACAATTGATGAACACAAATTGAAGCACTGACACTAAGTGTATATTATAGTTTACATTATAATTTAAACTCTATCCCACAGAGTTAAAATTTTGTAAGTTATGAAATTACAATATCATTTAGGGAAATTCCAATGTCCCCAAAATACCCCACATTACACATATTTTTCCATTTACCAGGTAAATTCCTGGTAAAGTTACATGAATTTTATACCCAAAGCACAAGCAATGAATGAAAAAATAGATAAATGAGACCTCTTCAAAATTAAAAACTTTTGCACCTCAAAGGTGTTTGTCAAGAAAGTGAAAACACAGCCTACTCAATGGGAGAAAAATTTTGGTAACCATATATCTGATAGAAGTTTAATATCTAGCATCTATAAAGAAATCCTACACCTTGAAATTAAAAACAACCCATTTTAAAAATGGGGAAGTGATTTGAATAGACACTTCTCCAAAGAAGAAATGCAAATGGCTAAAACAAACCTGAGAAGATGCTCAATATCACTAGCAATTAAGGAAATGCAAATCAAAACTACAATGATATATCATCTTACACTGATTAGATTGGCAGCTATCAAAAAAAAAAAAACAGGACTACAAGTGTTAGAGAGGATATGGAGAAATGGGAAACCTTATCCACTGCTGGGAGGAATGCAAAAAGGTTCAGCTATGTGGAGGACAGTCTGGCAGTTCCTCAGGCAATTAGCTTTTACCTATCTGGTCCTACATTAAACCTTCACAGTGTTGCCTCAGGGACACAGCAGTTCTCCTGCTCATTTCTGTAATATGGGTTCATGTTCATGAAATCAACAGCTCTTACCATATTACTGATCATATGAAGCAGCTGTGCAAATAGTGGGATGACTTATTAACGATTTTTACTGTATGAGCCCATTGCTGCACTTCCTTTGCACTGAAATGTGTTTTGTGACCCAATGCAATATTGTGTGAAAGCCATGATTATGGAATAGGCATTCTGTGAATCCATGGAGAGTGACACTGGAAGAATGTGTAGTTGAAAAAGGAAACCTTAGATATTAACTATGATCTTGGGACCAAATGCAGAAATGATTACTAGTACCTCTGAATATTTTCTCTATGCTTATAACATGCAGGTGTTAATTTTTATAAACTAATCATTTACATCTTCTTTCTTCTTTCTATTAACATACATATATATATATACACACATACATATATATGTATCCACAAATATAATGTATATATATTTATATTTATATACAAGAACAATTCAAAATTAACTTTACAATTTAGTCTTTAGGTATTAGAATATTCAATGAAAACATGACTGTATTTGAGGAATAACTAATATTGTTGAAAATGGACACAATGGCTCTTGGTACTATGCATCTTCTCTTCTCATTCTGGAAAGATGGAGAACTTGTATACTTGTAAGAAGGATAGTTGTATTGTGCTTTGTAGATATATGTAGTTATATTGCTTTTTTAAGGGAGTTTAAACACAAGTACAGTGGTGGATATGGATGCTGAGTAACCAAAATGGTGGACTGTTAGTTATCAGTTTAATTTCAGTTCTGAATACACTTTTCAATTTAAGCTCTGTCATATAAAATGTAATTCCTTTAACATGAACATGATGTTAAGGTTTCTCAATAGAGAGTACTAGAGGTACATTGCTAGTAGGAACAGGCTTCCTATAATCTCTGGTTCAGGCCAGGGAGGATGGAGGTTTGGTTGTGAAAATTTCTAATATCTTTTGTCCCAGCCTTGGGATCTGAACACCATCCTTCTTACTTATCAGCTTTGGCATGATCACCTTTCCACAGCCCTGTAAACATAGAAACAGAGCCTGTGTGATTCCTTTGTCAAGTTCCTGTGCAGCATGTATGCAACTTTCTGTAGACCAGAGGCTCATATAGTAAGGTTGTAGCGCTTTCTTCAAATCCTTGCCTCCCTCTGTCAATCCCCATCCAGAGTAACATGCATGCTCTAAGGCCTTCTGCCTTCACAGGTTCCTAGACTCCCACTGCAGGCCCAAACCACTGATTGCTTACCCCATGTTCACACAGCTGCACTCTGAGAGTGGCATATTTTTTCCTAGCAAGTTTATACCAACTCTTCTGTGGTAAAATCAGTGAACTTTATTGCTGCCTAACCATAACTTCTCCAGTGAAGTCTTTCTTAGGAATTCTCCCTCAGCCCAGAGTCTAGTGATTTGTAGAACCATATTATGTTCCCTTATAACTGAGAGTTACTCTTTTATTATAGTTCTCACTACATTATATTAAATGTTTACTTTTTTAAAAGTGTGTGATTTCCGTTTCTTGTTGGGACCCAGAATACTATGGGAATTTTTTCTACTCCCTACTGGGGAAGCATAATATGGCAAGTTATGATTTGAAGATTCTAGAGATAAATGGGTCATAAAACAACATAAAAAGGATACCCTCTGAATGTGTGTGTGTATATATGTGTCAGAATGTTTAATATATGGATAGGAAATATAGTCACAAAATCTATAGAAATGAATTGGTTTACTCTTGAATTAATATAATCCTTAATTTAACTAAAATTATAGAATAATATGGGTATTTTCCCTATTATATGATTACTTTTTTATTTTGTTACATGTGAAAGTAATAGAAATGTAAATATCCCCTTATGAAATGTTTAACTGAGAGAAAGAAAATATTATGCATGCTCATGATTAAGGTGTAAGTCATAGTATTTCTAATAGTCTTAAAGGTTCACCTTTAAAATTGCATTTAGAATCAGTAGGGCTGTTGCTGAAGTTTGGTGGGTTTAAAGATATTGACAATATCAGGAGCTGAAAATCCAAAGAAGTAGGGGAAAACTATAGATTCCAGAATATATCAAGGAGGAGTATTTTGGAAACAAGTCTCAGGATTTATTAAAGCACACTATTTGATCTGTAGCAATCTATTCTAAACATTTTAGTGAACACAGAAGAAACAGGGATATTGAGGAAAAAGATAAAACAAGAAAGAGAGCTTGTTCTACACAGTAATCAGAGTGATAATAATTATTTTTGCATATAATAATTTGTTCAACATTTTTATTGTTCTCAGTGTTTTAACAAATACCAATTCATATGTGATATAATCCATGCCCACAAAGGGTATATACTCCATTTATGACAAGAACAAAATTATTATTTATCTTGACTAACCTGGTGGCCTTACTCCTCAAGCACCTCTAACACCCCCCTTCCCCAACCTGATTACCTTGAAACTAATCTGGCAGTAGTGGGACTTCAGAGAACAATAACTCATATTAAAGGGAAGGAAAGGAAAAAAGACGTCAGTTAATAGCTATTCCAAATTATCAACCCTGACCCTGACCTGCCTCTCCCTTCTTTTGCCAGAATGTCTACTGGTACTTTTCCATTGCCTTTCCCTCAACTGAAAACTCAGCCACCCGTCTGTGTTCCTTGGAAATGTTTCTACTCACACTCCCTGATC
>JAQZBX010069051.1:0-15638 GCA_029593785.1 Cabassous unicinctus | reverse complement strand
AGAACAAAGACAAGGGTAAAACAGGGATTGCTGTATGGTTATTAAAGTTTAAGTGGGAGTAACTAGTAGGATGATTGAGAGTCATGATATGGACAAATTGTGCAAGGTAGGAAGGGGTGGTCCAGGAAATCAAGGAGGTTATTCAAGTCAATTAGATTTAACTGTTCAGATTATTCACAATCCATAAGTTTGTGAACTCTAGATAGAGCTCCTGGAACACTAAGCTCCTAGAGATTTCTGGAGATGAAGAAATACACATTACTAAACTTATACTTGGTTTATAATCATTAACTTCCTGTCCTTCATCTCTGCTGATTTTATCCTCTTTCTATGTCATCTCTCTTCTTCAAACCATCCGATGCCAATTATGACTGTCCCTAAACTCTAAACTTTGGCTGCTACATGAGTCCCCGTGACTCTTCCCTATTCTTTTAGGAATACAAGTTAGCACATGGAAGATGTCATCTCCTACCTGTGGGTCAAACATATCTGTGTCTCAACCCCTTCTTGATACACAACACTTGACCATGCTGCTCAAGGTAAGGTAATTTGAGAAAAGAAGGAGGTTGGAGTCAGAACAATAAAAGGCTGACAAAAATAAAAGTACATAAATGCATACGAAACTTCAGATTTGTTACTGAAAGGAGAGGCCGTAAGAAACCCAGCATTATGAAAAAAATTCAACCCCATTTTGCCCTTTAATATTTTGTTTATATTTACATGCATACACACATTCGGTTTTACATGGTGATTAAAATTTGTCATAAAACTACTACCACACAAACACCTCAGACGTTATCTAGTCCAAGTTTCTCATTTAAACAAATGAGAAGGTAAGAATCCAGTGAGGGACACACAGTATTTTTAAACAGAGAAACTATGTTTTTTGATCTAGATATGGCTTTGGATTCTACCTAATAGAAAAATAATAAAGGGAGAAGAGATATTCCCAACTCTAAGATTTTCAGTCCAATACAGTAATCTCTAGTCTTATGTGTTATTAGATGAAATGGAGAAGTCCATTTCCTCAGTTATACTAGCATGTGTCTAGTAGATATTTATTGGACAGTGCAACATTAAATATTTCTCATCTCTAGAAACCTTAAAAGGTTAACCAAAATCCCCCTCTTCCTTGAAAATTTCCCCACTACTATAGTTCATAATAATCTTTTCCCTCTCTCATTCCTAAAGTCAGGAAACTCAAATTTTAATTGGGAAAATAAACTCCCATACATCAAATAAGCCACAATATTTTGTACCATTGGAGAAATTCCAGGTGTTTTTTGTTGGCAAAGAAGGACACAAAAGTTTCTACCAGGAAATTTGGAGAAATCTTTAAAAAGACTCAAGGGTTTGGTATGAGCTTTGAAAAATTAGTAGGAATTTGATAAACTGAAAGCAAAGCAGAAGTTATTCTGAGAAGATAGAATAATGTGCTTCCTTCATTAGAGAAAATCCTTTGCTATTAGTTATCTATCTTCAATGCTTTCATTTTTATAAATTCTTTCTCCACAAATATATTGTAAGTTTGAGGAGGATAAGGACAATTTCTTCTTCGGTTCCTAGAATACAGAGTGAAAAAAATTAGTAAAGATTTCTTGATTATTGGATTAAGAACACATCTTTGAGACAGTCTTTTATTCAGGGCCATAATTTTCCACAGTTCCTAATTTTATAAACTAACATCTTTTTCCATTAAGTCCAGCATGCAAAAAAGAAGTTTCCTAATTCAAATTGACATTTGAATCAGGAAATTAATTGACACATTCTACAACCAATTCCAACAAGAGAATACCTAATATTCCTGTGAAAAAATCCAGATGAAGAATAAGAAACATCTTCACAAATTTTCTACAGGACTAAATATATTGAGTAAACTCACAGAGGTAAACTCTAGAATATAGGTTACTAGGAAATAGAAGGGTTGAGAATGGGAGATGATGCTTAATATATACAGCATTATTAATAAGATTAATTATAAAAGTGTGGAAATGAATAGAGTTGAGAGTAACACATTATAATAAGTCAAACTAACACTGCTGATGTATAAATGTGATTGTGGATAAAAACGGTAGTCTGTGGAAGTAAATGTCCATTGAAAGAAAAGTAGAGAATAATCTAGGGACTATATAACAAAGTGATTTTTGTGGAGGATGAAGATTGTGGTTAATAGTATAAATATAAGAAGGTTCTTTTACAAAGTGTTAAGAATAGAGTGATGCATGGGAAAATTACACCTAATGTAACTTGTGGACAACAGTTAACAGTAATATTATAATATTTTTGCAGCAATGGCAAAGAAGGTATTATATCAATTCTAAGGGACAACATTGAGGGGTTTAAGAGGGTATGGGATTTTTCCTTTTCGAGTAATGAAAAAGTTCTAAAATTGATGATGACAGCACAATTCTGTGATGAAAAAGAGAGACACTGAGTGTACACTTTGAATGGATTGTACAAAGCAAGGAACTGTTTAACATAGGGAAGCCATTGGTAGATGGTAGACTGTGGACAGGACAAATATAAAAACATTCTCTCATGAATTATAACAAACATATAATACTAATACAGGGTGTTAATAATTGAGGGACTTATGGGAAAATATACCAAATGTAAGTTCTGGGCTATAGTTCATTGTAACAAATGCTTCAAAAGAATGCAAGATTTTGATGGTGAGGGAGCTCTGAATGATAATATGACTGTTTGTTTTGTAAGTTCATAATTTTTAATATACACTTATTTTTAAGTATGTTTATGTGTGAATGATACACTTGAATAAAATTTTATTTTAAAAAATTCATATGAAAGGTTAAAAGACTCTGAATAACCAAAGCCATCTTGAAAAATAAGAACAAAGTTAGAGGACTCACACTTCCTCATCTAAAAACTTATTACAATATAACAATAATTATAACAGCATGATACTGGGAAAAGGACAGACTTATAGATCAATGGAAACAAACTGAGTGCTCATCATTAACCTTCAATTTTATGACCACTGATTTTTGAAAAAGGAACAAGGCCAATCAATTGGGAAAGAATAATCTCTTTGAGAAATGTTTCTGGGGGAAACTTCCAGGAAAATGGTGTTGGAGTAGATAGGCAGGGATCATCTCTCTCACAAAAACAATGGAGGATGGGGAGCAAATGTAACTCAGGTGGTTGAGTGCCTGCTTCTCACGTACTAGGTCCTGGGTTCTCCCCTCTACCAACTTAAAAAGTTAAATTAAATTAAATTAAATTAAATCAATGGAGGAAGGGCAAAAAGCTATCCTAGGGAGGTGCTTTGGGAATCTGCAGATAGATGAGGAGAGTACTGTGTATCATTCAAGAGGGAGATGGATGGAGAGACAAAGAGGCCAAAGTAAGCTACTCATGCCTGCAGCTGGAAACAGTACATATGTGCCTCCCTCAAAGCGAATATCCTTGGTAAAACCCGTGGCTCACTGCAGCCAACTGAAAGAAAATCCTCCTCCCTAGGAAGAGGTGTTTGGCAGATGGCAAAGAGAGATTTCTCTTCAGTGAGTTTGTCCAGCTGAGCCAACTTTGAATCTTGGCTGTAGCCAGCCCAGCAAGTAGAGGATCAAAGAGACCTATCTGTGTCAGAACTGAAGGGCAAATAGGTGTGGGACCAGCACACAGCAAACTCAGAGAGAAAGAGAGGTGTAAGGGGGAAGGAAGATAGGGCAGGCAGAACAGAGGGGAAAAAAACAACCCCAGCCTGTGCTGAAGCAGCCCAAAAGCCCCAGGAAGAGGGGAAGGGGGATCTGATAACTCAGGCTGTCATACCCATCTGCCCTGGAAAGAAAGGAACTGGGTCAATGAGGGGGTGGGCAGACAGACATGCCTAATAGCCAGGGAGAAAAGGAAGCCAGGAGAGATAGCCAGCAAATTGTTAGAAGCTCAACTAGCCTGAGGGGAAAGAGGGCAGGGAGAACCAGATAAGCTTCCAGAAGCCAGCCTAACCTAGGGAGAGGGTGCAGCTCAGTGGAGGAATGCCTGCCTCACATATATTAGGCCCCTGGTTCAATCCCCAGTATCTCCTAGGAGAAGGTATCCAGTGAGTGAACCAGCAGGTTGTCAGACACACAGCTGTCACCTCATGACAGGGAAATTATAGACTAGGAATTTTTTTTTGTTTTAGGTTTTTTGATCTGTTATTTTAATTAATTAATTAATTTATTTATTTATTTATTTATTCTTTATTTCATTCTCTAAAACCGGGTTCCTTACCTGTGGAGAGTGGGCTGCAGGGAGATTGAAGAACACTGGAAGTCTGAGAAGATTCCTAGGAGCATAAGAGGGAAGCCTCTTTTTCCTGGGTTGTTTTTATTTTTTCTCTTTCATTGTTTCATTTTATTTTTATTTTCTTTCTTTTATCTCCTTAGTTTCTTTCTTTCTTTTCTTTCATTTCCCCTCTACCATTGCTTTTCTTTATTTCCATATTCTCTTGTTTGGTCTTCAATATTTTCATTCTCTTCTCATCTTTCCAGTCTCTTAATTTATCCTATTTTTTTCGTTTCATTTTTTTATTCCACCTTTTTTATTCTTATTCCTTTGTACTTTTTTTATTATTTTTCACTTGGACAAAATATACTTTAAATGAAAAACTATTGTAAGAGACAAAAAATGACACTATATTTATTAATAAAAGGGATAATCTAACAAGAAGAAAGAACAATCATAAATATTTATGCACCGAACCAGTATGCTCTGAAATACATGAGGAAAACATTGGAAAAACTAAGTGGAGAAATAGATGACTCTACAGTTATAGTAGGGGACATTAATACACCATTATCCATTATCACCATTGGAGAGAACATCTCAAAAGAGGGTCAATAAAGAAAAAGAGACCTGGAATAATTCATTAGAGGATCTAGACCTAAGAGATTTATACAGAATGTTACAAATACAGGATATACATTCTTCTCGAGTGCACATGGATCATTTCCCAGGATAGATCACATAATAGGTCACAGAACAACTATCAGTGAATTAAAAAAGATTGAAATTATACAAAGCAATTTCTCTGACCAGAATGGAATGAAGGTGGAAATTAATAAGGGCAGAGAACCAGAAGAGGCACAGAGATGTGGAAGACAAACGCACACTTGGACAATCAGTGGGTCAAGGAGGAAATTGCAAAAGTAACCAGTAACTACCTTGAAATGAATGAAAATGAGAACACAGCATATCAAAAATTAAGGGATGCAGCAAAAGCAGGACTGAGAGGAAAATTTAAAGCCATAAATGCTTGTATTAAAAAAGAAGAAAACCTAAAATTAAAGACCTAACTGGACACCAGGAGGAACTAGAAAAAGAACAACAAATCCCAAAGCAAGCAGAAGGAAGGAAATAACAAAAATAAGAGCAGAATTAAATGAAATTAAGAATTTGAAAAACACTACAAAATTTTAACAAAACCAAAAGCTGGTTCTATGAGAAGACTAATAAAATTGACAAATGCTTATTTAGACTACAAAGAAAAAAAAAAAAAGAAAGAAGATGCAAATACATAAAATAAAAAAATGAGGGAGGGAATATCACCACTGATCCCACAGAAATTATTTAACATAAGAGGATACTTTGAACAATTGTATGACAACAAGATGGATAACAGATGAAATGAACTAATTTCTAGAAAACACAAAAGTAGCCTACATTGATGAATGAGGAAACTGATGAAATCAGTAGACCAATCACAAGTAACAAGATTGAATTATTCATCCAAAACCTCTCTACTAAGAAAAGCCCAGGACCAGACAGCTTCACAGGTGAATTCTACCAATCATTCTGGAAAGAACTAACACCAATCCTGCTTAAACTTTTCCAAAAAATAGGAGTGGAGGGAACACTGCCTAACTCATTCTATGATGTCAACATCACCCTAATACCAAAGCCACATAAAGATACCACAAGAAAATAAAACTACAGACATATCTCTCTAATGAACCTGGATGCCAAATTCTCAACAAAATACTTCCTAATAGTATTCAACGACACATCAAATGAATTATATACCCTAATCAAGTGGGTTTCATTCCTGTTATGCAAGGGTGGTTCAACATAAGAAAACCAAGCAATATAATGTGCCACATAAACAGATTGAAAGAAAAATTCACTGTTCATCTCCACTGATGCAGAAAAAGCACTTGACAAAGAACAGCATCCTTCCCTGATTTAAAAAAAAAAAAACACTTCAAAAGATAGCAATAAAAGGAAACTTCCTCAACATGATAAAGGGTATATATGAAAAACCCACAGTTAACATCATATTCAATGGTGAAATGCTAAAGGCTTTCCTTCTAAAATCTTGAACAAGACAAGGATGCCCACTGTCATCTCTCTTATTTAACATGATGTTAGAAGTTCTTGCTCGAGCACTTAGACAAGAAAAAGAAATAAAAGGCATCCAAATTGGAAAGGAAAAGTAAAAATTTCACTACTTGCAGATTACATGGTCCTACACATAGAAAGCCCTGAAAAATCTACAACAAACAGTCTAGAGCTGATAAATGAGTTCAGTAAAGTGGCAGGATATAACATCAAAATGCACAAATCAGTAGCATTTCTGTACACCAATAAAGATCAATCTTAGGAGGAAATAAAAAAAATTCCTTTTACAAAGCAACTAAAGAATCAAATATCTTAAAATAAACTTAACTAAAGATGTAAAGGATTTGTACAGAACATTGTGAAAGGAAATCAAAGAAGATCTAAATAAATGGAAGAATATTACATGTTCATGGATTGGAGACTAAACATCACTAAGATGTCTGTCAAAATTGAAGGAATCATGCTACCTGACTTTAAAGCATATTACAAAGCTACAGTGGTCAAAACTGCATGGTATTGGCACAAGGACAGACATACTGACCAATGAAACTGAATTGAGAGTGATGATCTAGATCCTCACATATACAGTCAACTGATATTCAACAAGGCCACCAAGCCCACACAAGTGGGAAAGAATGACCACTTTAATGAATGATGCTGGGAGAACTGGATATCCATATCCAAAATAATGAGATAGGATCACCAACTCACATCCTATACAAAAAGTAACTCAAGATGGATCAAAGATCTAAATACAAGTGCCAAGACCATAAAGCTTCTAGAAGATAATATAAGGAAGCATCTAGGAGATCTTGTAGTAGGAAATGGTTTCATGAACTTTATACACAAAACACGAGCAAGAAAAGAAAAAAAAATAGATAGATGGGACATACTCAAAAGTAAAAACTTTTGCACTTAAAGGAGTTTATCAAGAAAGTGAAATGGCAACCTACTCAATGGGAGAAAATATTTGGTAGCCATTTATCCGATAAAGACCTAATATGCAGGATATATAAAGAAATCCTACATCTAGAAAATAAAATGACAAACAACCCATTTTAAAAATGGGCAACAGATTGGAATAGACACTTTTAAAAAGAGGAAATACACATGGTCTAAAAGCACGTGAAAATATGCTCAACAGCCCTAGATATTGAGGAAATACAATCAAAACTACAATGAGATATCATCTTACACCTATTAGATTGGCAGCTATTCCTAAAAAAACAGAGAACTACAAGTGTTGGAGAGGATGTGAAAGAAAGGATACCTTCATCCACTGCTAGTGGGAATGTAGAATGGTGCAGGCATTGTGAAGGATGGGTTTGTGGTTCCTAGGAAGCCAACTAAAAATGCCATATGATCCAGCAATCCCACTGCTGGGATTGAAAGCAGGGAAATGAACAGATACATGCACACCAATGTTCATAGTGGCCTTATTCACTATTCCCCAAAATTGGAAGCAAACCTAGAGTCCATCAACAGATGAATGGATAAACAAATTGTGGTATATACATACAATGGAATATTAGTCAGCTATAAAAAGAAATGAAGTATTGACACATGGGACAACATGGATGAATCTCAAAGACCTTATGTTGAGTGAAGTAATCCAGTTACTAAAGGACAAATATTATATGACCTCACTAATATGACCTAAGCAAATTGAGTAGACTCATAGAAGTACTGTGTGGAAGATAGGTTAATGAGACAGAAAAGAAGTAGAGTGTGGTGAGCTGATGCTTGATACGTGAAATCCTATGATAAGCTGGAAGTGGATGGTTTGGCAGTGGATGAGGGTGATAGTGGTGCAGGGATGTGAGAGGGTCAACGGTGCTGGAATGTGAGGATGAGCAGATTGGGGGTTGGGTTGAACTATCCATGGAACTCGGGAGAGGCCTGGAGGAAGGAACAGGTGAACTCAGGAGATTTGTAGGTTTCTGTGGTTAAAACTACAATGGTGAGAATGTTCTTTTAGCAAACACAGCAGGGGAGGTTATTGGTGCAGGGTGTCGGGTGGGGAGATATGTGGGAAAGGGAGCACCTGAGGCATGTTTCTATATATTATGAAAATACACATCTTGTTATAGGGTGTTATCTCAGTGGGTGGAGACCCACAAAATAAAAAAGAAAATATTAAACTCCCATCTGGGGAGTCCTGTTATATTTTCAAATAAAGGAGCAAGAATCCCTAGAGAACACAGGCAGTGCCTAATAGAAGAAAGCAGACCAGTATGTCAAGCCCTCAGTATTAATCCATGCAACTATGAACGTTATTCACCAAAAATTGCAAGTTAGTGGTTAACATGGGTTCAAAGGGGAGGGGGAGGGAAGAATGGATGGAACTTGTGGCACTTTTAGGTCATGGAATTGTTCTGCATGTTCTTTCAATGAAGGATACAGGCCATTATACATTTTATTAGAGCCTATAAAAGTTTACAATACAGAATGTGAATCATAATGTAAACCATTGACATGGTTAGTGGCAATGCTTCAATATTTGTTCATCAATTTAAACAAATATACCATACTCATGTAAGATGTTAATAGGGAAAAATGTGAGAGGGGGAGGGGATGGGGTACATGGGAATCCCCTATATTTCCTATGTGACTTTTCTGTAACCTAAAGCTGCTTTGAAAATAATGTGAAAAAAATAAGACATTAGAGAAACATACAGAAGAAATTGTCACTGTTCACGGAAGAAAACAGATCTTATGGTGATGAAAGACAATGTAAAAAAATTTTATTTTCTTATTTATTTTTTATTTTTATTATTATTATTTTATTTATTTATTTTTGGCTTGGTTTGGGGGGAAGTTTTGGATTGCAAAAGAGCCATAACTATTGCAGGGGAGGATCACCTGGGGCATGCTTCTAAGGCATATAAATATGTTCAAGTGTTCATAGGGCATTGTCACAGTGGGTAGAGATTCACATAATAACTGGAGAATATTGAATACCCATCCTCAGGAGCTCTGCCACATTCTCTAATGGGACAGCAAGAATCCCCCAAGTATAGGGGCAGTGCCTAGCGATGGAAGATAGACCTTTACGCCAGGCCCTTGATATGATCCTTGTACTTATGAACTTTGTTCTTGTGAAAATGAAACTTAGCCTTGTATTCTATATTGTCAAAGAGTTAACTCTTGACAGCCTCCTTGTTGCTCAATTGTAGCCTCTCTCTAAGCCAAACTCAGTATATAAACTCACTACATTCCCCCCCAGAACGGCACATGACTCACAGAGGTGAGCCTCCCTGGCACCAAGGGATTATTGCCAAGGGCCAACTAGCAATGCATTTGGAAAAAGACCTTGACCAAAAGGGGGAAATATTAAATACAAATGAGTTTTTATGACTAAGAGATTTCAAAGTGAGTTGGGAGGGCGTTTCTGAAGTTATGCTTATGCATGTCTTAGAAGAACCTCAATGATGCTGCAGTAAACAGTGCCTCAAGCAGGGTTGCTACTGAGGACTTTAGGGACATTTAGACACCTCAGGCAGGGAAGATAACTCCAGGAATTTGGCACCTGTCAGTGAACTTTACATTGGAATATATGATAACTTATCCCCCCAACACATTGGAATTAGACTCATTTATAAATTTCCTACACATGGTTCTTATGCCCCTTTTATTTGAACCTATAATTCACACTATGCCAGTTAAATATGTGTTCCAAAGACTTTAAATCTTCTGTCTGTTCATATGCCAATTGAGCCTTGAATCCAAGCAGAGTTGCAGCCAACCACTACTCTCCAGTTCATCGGATTCAACTAGGACAACTAACAAAAGGATGATGATGAACAATGCCCATACCCCAAAACAGAGAGTATCTAAAACTGCAAGCAAGACAGTTCCATTTATTTGCCCCCTGGGATTTAAGCCCCCTCTCAGTCAGAAGTGAAGTGGGCATCACCATCTCAAAACCTCAAAATTGAGGAATGAACAAACATAAGGGAGGAATGTAAATATGGACTAAAGTAGACTATTATTATTCTAGTATTGAAAGAAATTGTAACATTAATATAAAGCAGTGGCTCCAGAGGTTCTGAGGGGAGGGAGAGAAAAGAATTGGTATAACATGGGGCATTTTGGGGGCACAAGCATTGTTCTGCATGACATTGCAAGGATGGATACAGGCCATTATACATTTTGTCAAAACCTATAAAATTGTGCAGTGCAAAGTATAAACCATAATGTAAACTATAGAATATGGTTATTAGCAATAATTCAGTATGTGTTCATCAATTGTAACAAATTTACCACACTAATGAAATATGTTGTTAACAGGGGAAAGCGTGGGAGGGAGAGTGGGTAGCATATATGGGAATCCCCCATATTTCTGATGTAACATTTATGTGATATAAAGCTTCTTTAAAAATAAAAAAGAAATTTTGCTAGGTAAACTCAAAATACATTTGCCACATAATGAAGGTGGACCTCTACTTCACATCCTACCATATATAAAAATCAACTCAAAGTGGACAAAAAACCTTAGGAAAAGAATTAGAACTATCAAACTCCTAATATAAAATTAGTGATGCATATTCAGTACATTGTGTTAGGCAATAGTATCTTAGACTTTACACCCATAACATAAGCAACCAAAGAAAAACAGATAAAAGGGACCTCATCAAAATTTAAAACCTTTTTGCATTAAAGGATATTATCATGAAAAAAAAATGACAACCTACACAATAAGAGAAAATATTTGGAAACCGTTGTCCAATAAAAGTTAAATATCCAGAATATAAAAAGAAATCCTTCCACTTAACAACAAAAAGACAAACAACCCAATAAAAAATGGGCAAAAGACTTGAGAGTGAGTGGAGCCAGTGTCCGGGGTGGTGGAGAGCCTGGCCACCATTATCATGCTTGAAGAGTGTTGGACCTTCACGCCAGTGTATTTTATGTGTGATTTTTCTGTAACATCTCTAATTTAAAAATTATGTAAATATATTGGCAACCTGATGTATATACTCTGTTCTAGTGGTAATTAATTTATTGTCAATCACTCTGTGACAACAAAGATACTTAGTTTTGAAAGCTAAAGCATGCTAAATTAATCACTATATTGTGTCCTGTGAGAAGCAATTGACCTTATCCTGAGATACTTTTAACAACAACACAGGCTTCCTTCAACTTAGTCTTCAAATCAAATTTTAAGTCAATATTTCAAAAGAACACTGTTATTTTAATCTAGATCAGCTAAAAGTTATTATAGTACTTGTAAAGTATTGATTTTAGAAATAATAAAAACAATATTATTCCATGTCAATAAGAAAACTTCATAATCTTTTGTCATTTAAGAAATCTTTCGGTAATAAATAAGATGGCTGCATACTTTCCTCATTGCCATATTCATGTCTTTGTTCCTGAATGTACAGATGAGTGGATTCAGAAAAGGAGAGAGAACTGAATCAAATAGAACAAGTACTTTGTCTACATTTGCTGTGGGATGAGGCCAGGTATAAACGAAGATGCAAGGACCAAAGAACAAAATGACCACCATTATATGAGATCACAAAGTGAAGACAGCCTTGGATCAGTCCACTGAAAAATTTTCCAAACTGTGACCAGAATAAAAATGTAGGAGATTACCAATATGATGAATGATCCCAGAGATATAAACCCACTGTTGAACCTAACCATGAACTGTAGCTTGCAGGTTTCTATGCAGGCGAGGTTGGTGAGCCGAGGGAGGCCCCAGTAAAAACTATCCAACACATTAGGGGCACAGAATGGCAAATTTATAATAAAAACCAGTTGACTTCCAGAGTGGATCACACCAATTATGCATGCAGCAACCAGAAATAAAGTACACATTTTTCAGCTCATAATAGTCAAATAGTGGAGAGGCTTACATATGGCCACATATCTGTCAAAAGCCATGGCTATGAGCAACACCATATCCACACTACAAATGGCATGGAGGAAGAATATCTGAGTGATGCATCTTGCAAAGGAGATGACTTTGCCCTTTTTGAAAAGGTCATATATCATCTTGGGCATAAGGACAGAAAAAATACCAAGGTCAATGAAGAAGAAATTGACCAACAAAAAGTACATTGGGGAATTTAGGTGACAGTCAGAAACCACTGTGAGCACAATGAGGGAGTTTTCTATCATGCTTGCCACATAAAACATGGAGGAGAATACAAAGAGGAAAAGTTGCATCACCTAGGAATTGGAGAGTTCTAGGAACACAAACACCACAGAATGATTGCCTCCATCCATTGATTTACCAGCTGGAATGCCTCCAATATTACCAGATAAGAGAAAATGAGGGAATTAACACTGCAAAGCTATATATCCACAAAATTCCTTCTCAGGGCTTTATAATCACTAAACTATAATTTCCCTGTGGTCACCTGAAACAATGCATCACTTCCACATGGAATATCCTTAATGCATCACCTCTTTAGCTAATTCTCCACTTATAAACAAGAGAATGTTACAAGTATGAAAACATATTACATTGGCAAGGCAAGATTGGGAGCCTTATTGAAGATGGTGCATTATTATATAACAAAGGGAGAAGAAACAATAGGTGGAGATGGCCTCATGTCACAGAACTCACAGATTCTATTCTTGATTTGCCCATGAAACATCCTTTTATTATTCTAGTTGTCTCATATTAATATCACCTCATCTTATGCATAAAATATGTCTACTGTGGTCATTAACATCATTATCCACAATCCCATTTGCAATTCACCATAAGTAGGTCTTAGTATAACAAAAACTGGTTTACAGCAAAGAAATAACTCAACAGTGTGACAGGACCAAATCGAGGGTAAAATGGGGATTGAGGGCACAAGGTATTTGTGTGGACACATAGGTAGGTGGCGAGGGAGGAGTGTAGGAAAGTAGGAAGTCAAGGAGGTTAAGAAAGTCAATTTCATTTATCTGTTCAGATTCTTCATAGTCCCTGAAGTTTGTGAACCCTGGCTATAGCTACTGAAAAACTAAGCTACTGCAGTTTTCTGGAAATTAAGAAATGCTCACTAATACCATAGTTGATCTATAACCAATGGCCTTCCCCTCTCTTTCATGTCTTTTGGCATTGGACCCCCTTGTCTCATTTCTTTGCTTCAAATCAACCAATGTCAAGTCTAACATTTCCCTGACTTAACCTAGGCCACTAACCATGTTTCTCTGATTCTTACCCCATTTTTGTAGAAAATACACTGTTATGACATCTATGATGTAATCTTCTTACTGGGAGTCAACTAATTTTGTATCCAAAGCCCTCCTCATTCCACAACACTTAGGCTGTGCTAAAGAGTGAGATGGGTTGAGAAAAGAGGGAGTTTGGAGTGGAAACAGTGAACAGCTGAAAATAAAAGTACAGTGTGCATAAGAAACCCCAGAGCTGGAATTGAAAGAAGAAGGCACAAGAAATTCAACTTTAGAAAAAAATATCACCCAAATTTTATATTCTCACACAAAAGATATATAGACATATCAGTTGTAAGTGATGATTGAAATATGTCATGAAAATATTACCACACAAACCTACCAGAAATTATCTAATCCAGGTGATCTTTAACAAATGAGAAATAGCAGTCCAATGAGGGACACACAATTATGCAGACAGAGAAGCTAGTTTTCCTAGTTCAGATATATCTTTGACATCTACATATTAGAAAAGAAAACAGTGATAAAAGGTAATCCAAATCCTAGATCAGTTAAGTCCAGTAGAGTAACCACTAGACACATGAGCTTGTTATATGAAATCTAAAATCCATTCCTTCAGTTATACTAGCATATTCCAAGTACTCAATAGACACATGTGGCTATTTGTTATATATTGAACAGTATGATACGAATAATTACAATCACTATCCAGTCTTCAAAAGTTAACCAAAATCCCATTTCTTACCTAAAAATTTCCCTCCATAACACCTATAATTTTGTAAAGTTAAAATTTAATTAGAAAAATGACGATATCCCATATAACATATAAACCACAATATATAGCACCATTTGAGGAGTTCTGAGTATTGTTGTTGGCAAGGAAGGTCATACAAATATCTAGTGAGCAATTCTAAGAAAGCTTACAAGAAGAAAGGATTTAGTTCAAGCTTTGAAAAATAGTATGAGTTTAATAAGCTGAAAGGAAAGGGAAGGCATTCTGAGAAGAAAGAAAAATCTTGTTCCTTAATTAAAGCAAATCTTTTACTGTAAATCATCATTCTTCAATGCTTTCATTTTTATAGATCCTATCTCCACAAAAATATTGTAAACTTGAGGAAGATAAGGACTATTTTTTTCTGGTCCCTTTTTTTACTAGAATAATGGAATGGAAAAAAAAGTAAAGATTTCTTGTTTGGTTAATAACACTTCTCTAAGCAAAGTCATTTTCCACATTTCTTTTGTAGTTCATAGTTCCTAATGTCTATTATATCATCTTTTTTATTAAGTTCAGCATGTAGAAAAGATATTTCCAGATTCAAACTTGGTGTTAACACATTACCCAATCACTTCCAACAAGAGAATCCCTGATATTCTTGCTATACATTTCCAGCGTGGGAATTGGGTTACCTTTCCTCGGGTTTCATATTGGCAATTTGTTTAACTTGAGGAAGTCTCAGAGTCCAACAAAAGGCATGTAAATGAAAGAGAGACAGGCAAAGAGAAAAGAAGAGATAGAGAGAAACTGCGAGACAGAGTGAGAAAGAGACAGAGAGAGACAGAAAGACAGACAGAGAGACGAGATGAGGAAAGGAGATAAAGAGAAGAGAATGAACCAATAGTTCAAAAAGCAGCATGGCAAGGAACTTAAACAGGTTCTATACTCCACTCTTCGAGTGATCTTTGATCCCCTTCTTATTGGCAGAAGAGAAAAGATAGATATCTTTTCACAAAATTTTAAAGGTTTCTGAAATAGGAAATGATGGAATTTTTAGAACTCTTATATGGTATCTACTAGTTACTTTTATGTATTTGATTTTCATAATTATATGTTCTTGAGCAGTGAGGGGGATAATGTCTTATAGAATAATTATTTTCACTCGTAGATGAGGAATCTCAAGCTCAGAGATGTTAGCAATGTACCCAAAGACTTATAGCTAATTAGTTAGACAACAAAAATCTGATCTTCTCATCCAAATTCAGTGCTGTTTTTATTATATTATGCAAATACAGTTATTTTTCTATGACCTAGACAATTATTTATATTAGTAACTTTAAACAGAATTCCATTTTACTCAGAAGAAGAGTCCATTCTGAGCACACAAGTTAACACATACATTAATTGACTTACTCAAGATTTCACAGCTACATAGAAATTGTTT
>JAQZBX010069050.1:0-15643 GCA_029593785.1 Cabassous unicinctus | reverse complement strand
AAAAAAAAAAAAAAAGTTTTAAAAAATCCAAGGCTTCATAGAACTTACTAGTATTAGACATAAGTTTAGTTGTTTATGGGATATGAAGATGGTGAGAAGTGGTAGAGTTTGGAATATTCTGTTGGGAAATATTGTTATATACAATGATTACACATTTACATAATTTAAATAATTGGAATAAATACAGTTATGTTTTATGCTAAAACTATATTGAACACAATCCTTTTATTTACAGGAGGCATATCTTTTGTCATGAATTTCTTTTGGTTGCAAAGTAGAGAGACTTATTCAGGTTGGGATTTTTTTAAATAAGGATATGCTTTGGAAGAGAATACAGAGGGACTTCATGGAAATCCTAGAATTGGAACTGTGATGTGGGCCATTCATGGCTAGAACCTAATAGTCTCCATATCCAAGTGTATTATTTATTGCTGCATAACAAGGTATCCCAAAATTTGGTGGCTTAAAACAGCATTTATTCTCTCAAGTTTGTGTGGGCATGGCTTAGCTGGGTGCCTCTGGCTCAGAATTTTTAACCAGGCTGCAATTTAGGTGTTGTCTGGGCTTACTGTCATTTCAGGGTTTGACTGGGGGAGGAGTTGATTCTAAGATCACTCACATGACTGTTGGCAGGTCTCTGATCCTTCCTATCTATTGGCCAAAGACATCAGTTCTCTGCTATGTGAGACTCTCTAGTTAGAAAATGGCTGCTGGCTTCCTTGAGCAAGAGTGTGAGAGACGATGGAAGCTGCATTCTTTTTGTAACCTAATCTCATAAGTAATAGCCTATCACTGCTGCATTCTGTTTGATAGAACTGAGTCACTAAATCCAGTCCATCCTCAAGAGGAGAGGATTACACAAAGACATGAATAACAGGAGGTGGGGATATTTAGGGTCATCCTAGAAGCTACCTGCCATACCAAGTAAGTCCCAGAAATCTCAGCAGAAATAGTTTTTGAATGTGTGTCTTATTCTAATTTTCTACCATAAATGTGCCTTAGCCTATCTCAACCTCTGTATTTCTTTCCCTTCTCCCTTTACCAGTTATATTTCTTAGCTCCTAATCTGTGTATCTTTTCTCTACCTTTTATTTTTGCTTTCCCCTTACCCTCATGTTATCCATGGTCCAAGATGAACACTCGTGCCTCATAATATCTCACTGTCTGATACTGTTTCTAGCCACTTTGATAATATCCATAGCACCCTGTTCAAATTTTTGAGAGGAAGAAGAGGTAGGGGAAAAGGGTACAGTATCTTTTGATTATGACTGTCCTATCAGCAAGAACTGTAGTTAAGACAGTTTCCCATAGAAAGCATGTGGTTATCAAAGTACTATGGCAGATTCTCACTGATAAGAAGATCTAAGTCATTGAATTGATTACATGTCTTAACTTGGAACTTGAAAAGAAATTTCCAAATGCTAGCTTTCTTTTAATTATTTTTTAATTTCTTATCAAAGTAGAATGTAAAATGTAAAAAGAAATCTGGTTATTTTTTTCCTGTTTTGGGGATTTAGTATAAGTGTGAATTTATTAGATATAGGATTTTTTACTTATTTTCAAGACATCATGTAAAAGTGCGTAAATTTTGAGATATACAGAGTTTGGGGGGATTATACAATAGGATACATTTTAAGACATGATACAGTAAAGTATATATACACTACAACCTCTTATACATTTATTTATAAAAGCAAACATCTATATTTTTATCATTCAGAATTTAAAACCACTAGCATTTGTTCATTTCCGTGTTTAGTCTTTTCCCCCAAGTAATAAACTTGGTAGATAAAACCCAAATCCCCTTAAACAACTACTCCTAGTTCTTTTTCATGGAACTTACCTGATGCAGCTATTGTTACAAGTTTGGTGGGTATTATTGTAGTCCACTTTTTATTCTGTCAAACTCTACATGCTCATATATGTACACACATATGGCAGTTTTGATTTTTTTATATAATATTTATATGGCACTATGGTGTATGTGTGTGTATACATGCATACATGTGTGTATACAAATATATACATATACTATACCTTTTTTAACTTTGTTTTTGAGGTCTGTCTATATTGATACACATAGATTTAGTTCATTCCTTTTTATCTGCTATATAGTATTCCATCATGTTTTATTATCCATTCTCTTATTATTAGACATCCAAGTTATTTCAAATGAATGTTTCGCTATTACAAATTTAACTCCCTTTTGTACCTGTGACAAACACATTTTCAACATTATTATAAATTACTGAACAATTTATGGTCCCAGTAGATAAGAGGAATCTTCTTTTTTATCTCCAACTTCATCACAATTGATAATTTCAGACTTAAAACATTTTTGTCAATTTGGTGGTTCGAAAACTAGCCTTTTGCTATGTTGATCTACATTTCCGTCATTAATAGTGACATTGAGCACATATTTGAGCATTGGATTTCATCATCTGTGACATGTCTGACTATATCCTTTGCTCATTTGTCAGAGTTCTTTATATATTCTGGATATTAGCTTTTGTCTATTACAAGGGTTCTTAACAAGGGGTCTGTGAGCTTGAATTGAAATTCAAAAAAAACATTCTTGTGGGGACGTGTTGGTGTGGTGTGATAAATTTATTAAATAATACACAGTTTAGTGTGGACTTAGTAAGGGGTCTGTTGTTTTCACCTGACTGGCAAAAGAGTCCATGGAACAAAAAAGGTTAAGAACCCCTGGTCTATTACATGTGTTGCAGATATCTTCTCTTAGTCAATCACTTGCTTTTTTGTTATAAGAGCTTTATTGAGGTATAATTCACCAACTATACAGTCCACTCTATTAAAATGTACAGTTCAGTGGCTTTTGGTATATACACAGAGTTGGGCAACTATTAAAATACAGCATCTAATTACAACATTTTTTGAAATAAAAAAAAAATTAGATCAGTTGTAGGTTTACAGAAAAATCTTGCAGAAAGTTGAGTTCCCATATACCCCACCATACAGAGTTTTTCCTATTATTAACATTTTACATTACTGTGATTCTTTTATTAAATTTATGAAATAAAATGGTTATAATTATGCTATTAACTCTATTAAACACAGCCCATAGTTTACAGTGGGGTTGATTCTTTGTATTTTGCAGTTCTGTGGTGTTTACATTTTTATTCTGGTAACATATATACAACCTAAAATTTTCCAGTTAATCCACTTTCAACTACACAAGTCAGTGGTGTTAATTATATTCATAGTGTTGTGCTACCATTACCACCATCCATTACCAAAATTTTTCATCACCCCAAAAGAAATTCTGTACTAAGTAAGCATTAACTTCCCCCCACTCCAGGCTGTGATATCATGTTATTCTATTTTCTGACTTTGTGAACTTGCATAGTCTATTTATTTCAAATAAGTGAGATTGTATAATTTTTGTCCTTTTGTATCAGGCTTATTTCACTCAGCATGATGTCTTCAGTGTTCATCTATGTTGTCACATGCATCAGAACTTTATTCCTTTTTACAACCAAATAATATTCCATTATGTGTCTATAATATATTTTGTTTATACATTCAAATGTTGATGGACACTTGGGTTACTTCCACCTTTTGGCAGTTGTGAGCATGCTGCTATGAATTTGGATGAGCAAATACCTGTTTGAATGCCTGCTTTCACTTCTTTTGGGTATATACATAGAAGTGGGATTTCCAGGACATATGGTAATTCTGTACTTAACTTTCAGAGAAATAGCCATACTGTTTCAGGAACAACCAAACTGTTTTTCAGAGCAACTGCAACATTTTATATCCACCCCAGCATGTATGAGGGTTCCTAATTCTCAATATCCTCAACAGCATTTGTTATTTTCTGGTTTTAAAAAATAGTACCCATTTTAGTGGGTGTGAGGTGGTATATCATTGTGGTCTTGATTACTTTTTTCTTAATAGCTGATGATGTTGTGCATCTTTTCTTGTACTTATTGGTCATTTGTATTTCTTCTTTGAAGAGATGTCTATTTAAGTCTTTTGCCCATTTTTTGTCTTTTTGTTGTTGAGTTGTAGAAGTTCTTTATATTTTCTGAATAATTTTCTGAACCCTTATCAGATATAAGGTTTCCAAATATTTACCCCTATTCTGTGGGCTACCTTTTTATTTTCTTGGTAAAGCCCTTGGTACACAAAAGTTTTTAATTTTGATGATGAAATCCTATTTATCTATTTTTTTCTTTTGTTGCTCATGTTTTTGGTGTAAAGTCTAAGAAATCATTGTCTAACACAAGGTCCTGAAGATGTTTCCCTATGTTTTCTTCTAGGAGTTTTATAGTTTTGGATCCCATGTTTAGGTCTTTGATGCATTTTGAGTTAATTTTTATATGTGTTTTAGGGGTCCATCTACCTCACACCATATGGCTTTCTAGTTTCCCCAGCACCATTTGTTGAAGGGACTGTTCATTCCCCATTGAGTAGATTTTACACTCTTTTCAAAAATCATTTGAGGAACTTCTGGGAAGATGGCAGACTAAAAAGACATGGGACTCTCTTCTCTCCCCTAAAAGTAGCTAGAGGACAGGCAGAAATGGCCTGTAAAAAAATCTTTTAGGGTTTAGGACACTAGGGGAAGGCTGGACACTGCCCAAAAGAGAAAGGGACAAAGGGAAAGAATCTCGATCGGAAAACTTTGAATTAAAAGCGGCAGCTTCACCTGCTGGGGCACTCTGCCATGCTATAGATACTTTTGAATTCTCAGGCCTTGGGGCCAGCGGCTACAGACAAAGGGAGCCCCAAGGATCCACTGTCCCAGGAAAGGGAAGAGAGGGACACAGCCTAAGACTGACTCAGCTTTGGACCCACAAATTTGGTCTGCTATGTCCCATGAGCCCTTCAGGCCAGGTGGGGCTGTGCCGTGGTTTGCCTTAGGAGCTGGCTCAGGACTAAGGAGATGCAGGACTAAAGAGATCTGACCCTGTCAATCTCCCTCTCTACGGACCAGGACCAGTTGTTGAGGATGCAGAGGGGAGTGGAATTATTTCCTACCCAGAAAAAGGGAAGGGACTATCCAGCAAAGATTGGAGAACTGCCTCTGAGAAAGATTGAATTATGAGGCTTTTAGCCTCCTGGCAGAACCCTCTATCACATTGATCTGGTCCATGTTGCAGCAAAAACACTGACCAGGCATTGAACTGAGAGGGCTGCTGAAGAGCACCATCTTCTGGCAGACCAAGGAAGTGCACGGGAGGAAATTAAAAGCAATTAAGCAAGAGGGGCTTTTCCTGGCCTTTACATTCTCCCTCCCCAAGGCCCTTGCAGGTGGGACTGCAACCCATTACTGAGTCCAGCGCCCTGTTTTGAGCAACTAACATGGACAATCCTAAAGATCTAGAACAGCTCGAACCAAGAATCAGAGTAACACACAGTCTCCCACCACTAAATTGCTATGAAAGAGAGAGAAATCGAACATCTGAGTAAACACACCATTCTAATCAGATGTCGAGACGTCAGCAAGAAATTACAAGCCATACTAAGAAAATGGAAGAAATTGCCTAAGAAAAGATGTTTATCAAAAGAAGTGATGCATGATTTGAGACAACTAATCAACGAGATGCACACAGATTTCCAAAATCAAATTAATGAGTTGAAAGACAGTATGGCTAAAGGGATAAAGAACATCAAGAAGACACCGAGTGAGCACAAAGAAGAGTTTGAAAACCTGAATACAAAAGTAGCAGAGCCTGTGGGAATGAAAAACAGAATAGGTGAGATGAAAAACACATTAGAGGCAAACAAGAGCAGACTTGAAATGATAGAAGAAAGAATAAGTGATACAGAAGACAGAACAGCTGAAATTGAAGAGAAAAAGGAACACAGAGAAAAGAATGGAAAAAATTTAGCAGGGGCTCAGGGAGTTGAATGATAACATGAAATGCAACAACGTGCTTGTCATGGGTGTTGCAGAAGGAGAAGAGAAGGGAAAAAGGGAGAAAGAGTATTTGGGGAAATAATAGCCCAAAATTCTCATGAGAATTTCCCAATTCTCATGAAAGATATGAACTTACATGTCCAAGATGTGCAGCATACCCCAATCAGAATAAATACGAATAGACCTACTCAGAATGTCAAATGTCAAAGATAAAGAGAAAATTCTGAGAACAGCAAGGGAGAAGCAAACCATCACATACAAGGAATGCCCAGTAAGACTTATTGCAGATTTCTCATTAGAAACCATGGAGCCAGAATACATTGGTATGATACGATTAGGATACTGAAAGAGAAAAACTGCCAGCTGAGAATTTTTTATCAAGCTGAATTGTCCTTCAGATATGAAGGTAAGTTTAAAATATTCACAAAGTAACAGAAACTAAGTTTATAAGAAAGAATTCAACTTTGCAGGAAATATTAAAGGAAGGCTTAGGGCCTGAACGACAAAGACAGGAGAGAGAGGCTTGGAGGAGAGTATAGAAGAAAGAACAGCAGAAAGCATAACCAAAAGAGTAAAAAGATGGAAATATGATATGACATACGAAAACTGAAGAATAAAATGGTGGAAATAAATAATGCATTTACAGTAATGCCATTGAATATGAGTGCAATTAAACTCCCCAATCAAAAGATACAGGCTGACAGAATGGATTAAAAAAACATGAACCATACATATACTGCCTACAAGAGACTCACCTTAGACCCAGGGATACAAACTGGCTGAAAGTGAAAGGATAGAAAAAATACTCCATGCAAGCAGTATCCAAAAAAGAGCAGGAGTAGCTATACTAATACCATACAAAACAGACTTTAAAGGCAAAAAAAGTTATAAGAGATACAGAAGGCCCACCATGAAGGGACAACCCACCATGAAGAAATAACCATCTTAAATATCTATGCACCTAACCATGGTGCCCCAAAATGCATGAGGAAACTGATGAAACTGAAGGGAGAAATAGACATCTTTACAATAATAGTTGGAGACTTCAACATACCACTCACATCATTAGATAGAACAACTAGACAGGAGATCAGCAAGGAAACAGAGAACTTGAACAATATGATAAATGAGTTAGACCTAACAGACATATACAGAACGTGGCACCCAAACTCAGCGGATTATACATTCTTCTCAAGTGTTCATGGATCTTTCTCCAGGATATACCACATGTTAGTTCACAATGCAAATTGCAGTAAATATAAAAAGATTGAAATTATACAAAGCACCTTCTTACATCATAATGGAATGAAACTGAAAATCAATAATACACAGGAAAGGGGAAAATTTGCAAATGTGTCGAGGCTGAAGAACACACTCCTAAATAATCAGTGGATCAAAGAAGTTGGAAGTGAAATTAGTAAATATATTGAGACTAATGAAAATGAGAACACAACTTACCAAAATTTATGAGGTACAGTGAAGGCATTCCTGAGAGGGAAATTTAAAGTCCTAAATGCCTATATTAAAAAAGAAGAAAGAGTTAAAATCAAGGATCTAACTGAACAACTGGAAAACTAGAAAAAGAACAACAAACCACACCCAAAGAAAGCAGAAGGAAAGAAATAATAAAGAATAGAGCAGAAATAAAAGAAATTGAGAACAACAACAACAAAAAATAGAGAAAATCAACAAAACCAACAGTTGGTTCTCTAAGAAGATTAAAAAAACTGACAAACCTTCAGCTAGACTAACAAAGAAAAAAGAGAGAAGATGCAAATAAATAAAATCAGAAATGCAAGGGGGGAGTTATGACTGACCCTACAGAATTAAGGATCAGGGAAGCAGATGTGGCTCAAGCAATTGGGCTCCCATCTACCATATAGGAGATTCAGGGTTTGATTCCCGGGGTCTCCTGGTGAAAGCAGGCTGTCCAGTGCAAAGAGCTGGCACATTAGGATGACGCAACAAAAAAAGACACAGAGGAGAGATAATAAGAGATGCAGCAGACCAGGGAGCTGAGGTGGTGCAAGAGATTGAGCGCCTCTTTCCACTCTGGAAGGTCCCAGGATCGGTTCCTGGTGCCGCCTAAAGAGAAAACAAGCAGACACAGAGAGCAGACAGCACAAAAACAATGGGGGACGGGGAGAGAAATAAATAAATCTTAAAAGAAAAAAAAGGATCATAAGAGTATATTAGGAGAAACTGTATGCAACAAAGTAGACAACCTAAATAAAATGGACTAATTCCTAGAAATGCACAAATCTACATTGACTCTGTAAGGAATACAAGAACTTAACAAACCAATTACTATTAAAGACAGTGAATCAATCATCAAGAATCTCCCAACAAAGAAAAGTCCAGGACCAAATAGCTTCACAGGTGAATTCTACCAAGCATTTTGAGAAGAATTAACACTATCCTGTTTAAACTCTTCCAAAAAATTGAAGAGGAGGGAAAATTATCCAACACATTTTTGAAACCAACATCATCCTAATATCAAAGCCTGTTAAATACACTACAAAAAAGACTTATACATCATGGCCAAGTGGGATTTTTTCCTGGTATGCAAGAGTGGTTCAACATAAGAAAATCAATAAATGTAATACACCATACTAACAAATTGAAGGTAAACAACCACATGATTATCTTGATCAATGTAGAAAAGGCATTTCACAAAATCCAGCATCCTTTCCTGATAAAAACACTTCAAAATATAGGAATAGAAGGAAAATTCCTCAATATGATAAAAAGCATATATAAAAAATCCAAGCCAACATCATACTTAATGGGGAAATGTTGAAAGCTTTCCCTGTAAGATTGGGAACAAGATAGGATGTGCACTGTCACCATTATTTTTCAACATTGTGCTAGAAATTCTAGCTAGAACAGATTTTAAAAAATAAGTATAAAAGGTACCCAGATAGGAAAAGAAGAAGCAAAACTCTCAGTATTCACAGATGACATGATCCCGTGTTAGAAAATTCTCAAGTGTCTATGACAAAGCTACTTGAACTAGTAAACAAGTTCAGCAAAGTGGCAGGATACAAGATAAACATGCAAAAATTGGTAGTATTTCTGTACACTAGTATTGAATACTCTGAGGAGGAAATTGGGGAAAAATCTATTTATAATAGCAACAAAAAGACTCAAATACCTAGGAATCAATTTAACCAAAGAAGTACAGGACCTATATGCAGAAAACTACAAAACAATGCTAAAAGAAATCAACAAAGACTTAAACAAATGGAAAGACATTCCATGTTCCCAGATTGGAAGACTAAATATTGTGAAGATATCAATCTTACCCATACTGATTCATAGAGTCAATGCAATACCAATCACAATGCCAAAAGCCTACTGTACAGAAATAGAAAAGGCACTTACCAAATTCATTTGGAAGGGAAAGTGCACTTGAATAGCCAAAATCATTCTAAAAAAGATTGATGTGGGAGGAATTTCATTGTCTGACCTTGAAACATTCTACAAAGCTACAGTGGTCAAAACAGAATGGTATTGATGTAAAGATAGACACATTGATCAGTGGATTAGAATTGAGAATCCAGAAATACACCCTCACCTCTACAGCCAGTGGTTTTCGACAAACCTGCTGAAGCCATGTTAATGGGACAAAACAATCTCTTCGACAAATGGTGCTGGGAGAACTGGATATCTATAACCAAAAGAATGGAGGAGGATCCCTACCTCAATTCCTATATAAAAATCGACTCAAAATGGATGAAAGACCTAAATGTAATAGCCAGGACCATAGATCTATTAGAAGTAAATGTAGGGAAACATCTTAAAGACCTGTGGCAGGTGGTAGTTTCTTGGACTTAACACTCAAAGCATGAGCAACAAAAGAAAAAAAGACAAGTGTGACTTCCTCAAAATTAAAAACTTTTACACCTGAAAGGACTTTTTCAAAAGGGTGAAAAGGCAGCCAATTCAATGGGAGTAAATATTTGGAAATTATATATCTGACAAGGTTTAATATCAATGATATATAGGGAGATGCTACAACTCAACAAGGAGAAGATACAGCCCAATTAAAAAATGGGCAAAAGACTTAAATAGAGGTTTGTCCAAAGAAGAAATACAAATGGGGGAAAAAAAAGCATGAATAAATGTTCAACATCACTAGCAATTAGGGAAATGCAAATCACAACTACAATGAGATATCATTTTACACCTATCAGATTGGCCACTATTAAAAAGACAGACATCTACAAATGTTGTGGAGGATATGGACAGATAGGAACACATTCACTGTGGGAATGTAGAATGGTACAGCCACTATGGAGGACTGTTTGGCAGTTCCTAAAGAAATTGAGTATAGATTTGCCATGTTACCCGGCGGTATATACCATATATATTATGGTATATATGGTATATACCATAACTTGGTATATACCCAGAAGAACTGAAAGCAGTAACGTGAACAGACATCTGCACACCGATGTTCATAGCAGCGTTATTCACGATTGCCACCAGTTGGAAACAACCCAGGTGTCCATCAGCTGATGAATGGATGAACAAATTGTGGTGCATTCACATGATGGAGTATGTAATGCAGCTGTAAGAAGAAATGAAGTCATAAAGCATGTGACAACATGGATGAACGTGGGGACATTATGTTGAGTGTAGCAAGCCAGACACAAAAGGACAAATAGTGTATGATTATGCTACTATGAACTAAATATATTATGTAATCTCTTGGTGTTAATAACTTGAATATGGGTCACTAGAAAATCGAATGAGGTTAGAGAATGGAAAGCTGAGGGTTAACTTGTGCAGAATTGGTAAAAGGGATATGTGTTAACCTTTGGAAATGAATAGAAAACCTGAAAGCCCAACATATGGTTTGTAACCAGCAGTACTATTTTGTGGGTATGAAAGGGTTTTAAAGGGAAAGTCTAAGGTCCTGTATATTACTAAAAGAAAAGCTAATAAATGTAACATGGAACTGTCTGCATATCATAGTAAAACCACATGTTAAATATGAATATGGGTAAAATTGCATACATAATAAGACTTTTTATTTGAAACTGAACAAATGTGTATTAATACTGCAAGATGTTTCTATCAGAAAACAAAAGCACATGCTAAATGAAAGATACCAGGCACAAAGTACTACCTATTGTATGATTTCATTTATGTAAAATGTAAATATAAATCAATTTATAAAGATAAAGTTTGATTAGTGGTTATATAGGGCTGGTGAAGGACTGCTAAGGGATGTGGAGTTCTTCTTTTTGAAGTAATGAAATTGTTCTAAAATTTTTTCTGGTGATAAATGCATAGCATTGTGATTATACTAAAAGCCATTGATTATACACTTTGGATACATTGTATGGTATATGAATATATCTCAATGAACCTTATTAATAAATAAATAATTGTGCAAGATTAGCCAGAAATAGTACAGCAGGGGAATCATAGATTTAGAGAAGAATTTTCTTGTTTGTTTTTTGTTTATTACTATTATTATTGAAATAATGAAAATGCTCTAATGATCATTGAGGTGATGAATGCATGACTATATGATTATACCAGATATCATTGATTGTTCACTTTGGATGAATGGTATGCTTTGTTATTATGTATCAATAAAATTGATTTGTTAAAAAAAAATCAATTACTTATAGATGTAAAGGTTTCTTAACTCTGTTTGATTCCATCGGTCTGTATCTCTGTTCTTGTGTAAGTATCAGTCTGTTTTCATAATTGTAGCTTTGCAATAAGTTTTAAAATCAGGAAGTATGAGTTGTTCAACCTTGTTTTTCTTTTTCAATATGGTTTTAGCTATTTGGGACACCTTACCCTTCCATATGAACCTCATAATTACTTTTTCCGTATCTGCAAAGAATGCTTTTGGAATTTTGATTGGGATTGCATTGTATCTGTACATCTTTTTGAGTAGAATAAACATCTTAAGAACATTTAGTCTTCCAATCCACTAACATGGAATGCCCTTCCATATATTTAGGTTTTCTTTGATTTCATTTAGCAAAGTTTTGTAGTTTTATGTGTACAAGACCTTTATATCTTTGTTTAAATGTATTCCTTGATATTTGGTTATTTTAGTTGCTATTGTAGATGGAATTTTTTTCTTGATTTCCTCTTCAGATTGTTCATTACTAGTATATAGAAACACCAATGATTATTGAATGTTGATCTTGTACCTCACCAGTTTGCTGATTTTGATTTTTAAATCTAGTAGCTTTGTTGTGGTCTCAGGATTGTCTACAGAGAATCATGTCATCTGCACATAGGGAATTTTCTACTTCTTTGTCAAGTAGGGTGCCTTTTATTTCCTTTTCTTGCCTAATTGCTCTAGCTGGAACTTCCAGTAAAATGTTAAATAACAGTTTTGACAGTGGACATTCTTGTCTTATTATTGAAAAAGGGTAAAGTCTTTCCCCATTGAGTATGATATTAGGTGAGGATTTTTCATAAATGCCCTTTGGGGTGCTTTGGAGCTGAATGTATCCCAGAAAAACATTTTCTTAAACTTAATCTGTTCCTGTAGGTGTTAACCCATTGTAAGTAGGCCTTTTGGACTTCAGTTAAGATGTGGCCCTGGATGGGTCTTAATCATATTATTGGAGTATTTTATAAGCAGAATGAAACTCGGAGAGAATGCCACAGGAAACAAAAAATTCCCTGAAATTCAGTAGAACCCAGAAGAGAAAGAAGAGGCTGCCATGTGCATTGCCATGTGACAGAGCATCCAGGGATTAAGGATCATCATCAGCCAGCCCCAGAATACCATTTTTTGGGAAGAAAGCATCTCCTTGATGATGCCTTGATTTGGACTTTCTCTTAGCCTCAAAACTGTGAGCTAATAAATTGCCATTGTTTAAGCCAAACCACTACATGATATTTGCTTGAGCAACCAAAAACACTAAAATACCCTTTATCATGTTTTCTTCTATTCCTAATTTTCTGAGTATTTTAGTAAAGAATGGTTGAGGATTTTGTCAAACGCCTTTTCTGCACCAATGAGATGATCATGTTTTTTTTTTCCATCATTCTATTAATATATATTACATTGAGTTTCTTATGTTGAAGTAGCCTTGCTTTCCTAGGAAAAATCCCACTTGATCATGGTGCATAATTCCTTTAATGTGTTGTTGGATTCAATTTGCTAGTTTTTTGTTGATGATTTTTGCATCTATATTCATGAGGTATATTCTGTAATTTTCATTTCTTGTGAAATGAAATCACAGAATGAGTTAGGGAGTGTTCCCTCTTACTCAGTTATACATCAAGAGAGTCCTTCAATTTTTGAAGGTGTTTTAGCAGGAGTGATATTAACTCTTCTTTGAACATTTGATAAAAGTCAGCAGTGAAGACATCTGGTCCTAGACTTTTCTTTCTTGGAAAGTTTTTGATTACTAATGCAAACTCTTTATTTGTTACTGGTCTGATGAGATTTTCTATTTATTTTTTTTTCGTCCCACACCAGTTTATTAAGCACCTGTGCGTCAGGCATGGAGAAAAACTGGAGAGCGTAATAAGGCAGCTATCGTGCTTGCCCACTGCAACAGTCTGGAAGAGGTGGGCAAAAAATAAGTCATCCAGCCAAGAGATCAGGAAAACCAGGGGTGTGCGGGCAGGGGGCCTTCCCTGAGGAAGCAGCAGCTGGGGTGGGAAGGGCCAGCCAGGGTGAGTGGGAAGGAGGGGTGAGGAGGAGAGGTGCCCCTAAGGAGCAGGCACGTGACCTGGGCATGAAAGGCCTGTGGGACCAAGAGGGCTCTCGAAGGCCAAGATTGGGAGGCTCCATATTTCACAGGGCTGTGGGCAGCCACTGGAGGTTTGCAGCAGAGGAACGACACGGTCAGGTTTTCCCTTGATGCCCCCTGGCCGCTGTGCAGGGAACTGAGGCTGTGAACGAGGGGACTGGGCTGGGTTGGCCTTTTCCTCATCCCGACACCCCTACATCTCACATCTGCCTACCTAGCCAGTGGGAGCAGTGCTTCTCAGAGCCCTTCATTCTATTTCTTCTTGAGTCAGTTTAAGTAATTTAGTTTTTTTTTAGGAATTTGTCCTTTTCATCTAGGTTAACTTTTTTTGCATAAAGTTGTTAATAATATCCTCTTATCCTTTTTATTTCTGTGGGGTAAGTAGTAATGCCCCTATTTAATTTCTGATTTTAGTTATTTGCATCCTTTATCTTTTTTTCTTTGTCAGTCTACCTATAGATTTGTCACTTTTATTGATCTTTTCAAAGAACCAACTTTTGGTTTTGCTGATTCTCTTAAAAAATTTTTTTTTCTATTTCATTTATCTTTGCTCTAATCATTGTGATTTCCTTCTGCTCTCTTGGGTGTAGTTTACTTATCTTTTTCTAGTTCATCCATGTCTGAGGTTAGGTCTCTGATTTAAGATGTTTCTTCTTTTTTAATGTAAGCATTTAGAGCTGTAAATTTCCCTCTTAGTGTTGCCTTTGCTGTATCCCATAAGTTTTGGTATGTTGTGTTTTGTTTTCATTCACTTTAAGATATTTCTTAAAGAAAGAGGACCCCTATCTCATACCTTATATAAAAATTAGCTCAAAATGGAATAAAGACCTAAATATAAAAGGAAGAACCATAAAGCTCCTAGAAGAAAATGTAGGAAAACATCTTCAAGACCTGGTGATAGGTGGTGCATTCTTTTGTCTTTGGATATCCAGTTCTTTCAGCATGATTTGTGAACAGAGTGTTCTTACCCAGCTGGGTGGGTTTGACAGGCTTGTGAGGGTCTTTTTCTGAACAATCAGTTCAGTTCCGTTGGTCTATGTGACTTTCTTTATGTCAGTATCATGCTGTTTTGACCAGTGTAGCTAGTGAATATGATTTAAAGTCTGGAGTGAAATTCCTCCAACTTGGCTATTCCTTTTTAAGATGTTTCTCACTATTTGGGGCCCCTTACCCTTCCAAATATATTTGATAATTGTGTTTTCCATTTGTTTAAAAAATGGTGGTGGAATTTTTTTCTGGATTGCATTGAATCTGTGTATCAATTTGGGTAGAATTGACAATGATATTTAATCTTCCAGTCCATAAGCAGAGAATGTTCTACCAATTATTTAGGTCTTTTAAAAATTTCTTTTAGCAATGCATTGTAGTTTTCTGAATACAAGTGCTTTACATACTTGGTTAAGTTTATTCCTAAATATTTGGTTCTTTTAGTTGCTATTGTAAGTGGAATTTTTTTCCTGAGTTCCTCCTCAGATTGCCATTACTAGCATATAGAAACACCACTGATTTTTGAGTATTGATCTTGTATCCCAACACTTTACTGAAATCGTTTATTAGCTCTAGCAGCCTTGTTGTAGATTTTTTGGGACTTTCAAGATATAGGATCATATCATCTGTGAATAGCAAAGGTTTTACTTCTTCCTTTCCAGTTTGGATACCTTTTATTTCTTTTTCTTGCCTAATTGCTCTGGCTAGAACCTCTAGCACTGTGTTGAACAACAGTGGTGACAGTGGATATCCTTGTCTTGTTCCTGATCTCAATAGGAAAGCTTTCAGTTTTTTTGCCAATGTTAGATATGGATTTTTCATATATGGCCTTTATCATATTGAGAAAGTTTCCTTCAATTTCTAGCTTTTGTAGTGTTTGTTTTTTTTTTTCAAGAAAGGATACTGTATTTTGTCAAATGCCTTTTCTGCGTTAATTGCTAGGATCATATGATTTTTCTTCTTTGATTTATTTATTTATTTAAAGATTTATTTATTTATTTATTTATCCCCCCCTTGCTGCTTG
>JAQZBX010069049.1:0-15687 GCA_029593785.1 Cabassous unicinctus | reverse complement strand
AAACCATTCAACACAACACGCCACAACAGCCACACCACACAACTCCACACAACTAAACACGACACCACAAAACACCACAGCACTCCACCACACTTCACACCACAACAATGCACACTACACTACACACACCACCCCACACCTCACCAAACCACGTTACTCCAAACCAAACCTCAGCACACCACGCCACAACAGACCACACCACTGCACACCACACCAGACAACTAAACACCACAACACATCTAACCACTCCACACCACACCTCAACACAACACTCGACACCACTCCACACCACACCACTCCACAAAACAATACTCCACTCCACACCACACCACTTCAAACCACACCACATCTCAACACTCCACACCACACAACACCACAACCCTCTACACCACACCATGCGACAGCACACCAAACCACCTCTGGCCACAAAACACCACTCCACACCACACCACACCACTCCACAGCACAACACTCCAAACCACACCATTCCACACCACACCATGTCTCACCACACCACACAACACCAAACCACTCCATATCACACCACACCAATCCACAACACTCCACACCACAGTAAAAAACAAACCACTTCACACCACACCACGCCATACAACACTACCCGGATCCACACCACACCACACCACACCACTCCACACAACACCAAACAACAGCACACCACAGCAAACCACACCACACCACTCAACAGCACACTACACAAAAACTCCACACCAAACAACACCAAAACACAACACTTCACACCACTCCACCCCAAACCACAACACAGCACTCCACACCACCATGATACACACCACACCACACCATACTGCACCACACAAAACCACTGCAACCACAAAACATCACACCGCACCACACCACTAAAACCACACCACACCACAACACATTGCTCCACACCACACCACATGACACGACTCCACACCACACCACACCACATGACACTACTGCACACTACACCACAACAAACCATAACTCACTGCATCAGACCATACCACAACACTCAACAACACAAGACATCACACCACATCTCACCCATAAAATTGCACCACACCACACCACACTGCTCCACACTACACCACACCACACCACAACATTCCATACACTCCACACAACACCACACCATATCACACCCCACCACACCAATCCACAAAGAACCACACCATTCTACACCACACTACACCACAACAAACCACACCACACAGCACCACACCACACTGCACCACACAACACCAAAACACTCCACACAACTCCACACCACACCACACCATACCATATCTCCCCACACCATGACACACCACTCCACAACACACCACAACATTCCACACCACACCACACCACATCAAAACACACTGCACTGCACCAAATTGAACCACAACACACTGCACCACTCCACACTGCACCAAACCAAACCACACCACACTTCACCAAACCACACCACATCACACCACACCGCTGCAAACCACACCACACCAAACCATATCATACCATACCACACTACACAACACCACAACACACCGCTCCACACCACACCACACCACAGAACTCCAAACCACACCACAGCACAACACACCACACCACTCCACATGGCACCACATGTCTCCACACCACACCCCTCCACACCACATGACACCACACCAAATCATACCACACCACACAACTTGACACAGTATCTTACCACACCACACCACGCCACATTGCTCACCACAGCACATCACTCCACACCACACCAATCCTCAGTCCAGCACAGCACACCACACTGCAACACTCGACATCATGTCACAGCACACCAAACAACAACACAGTACACCCATAACACTGCACACCACACCACACCACTCCACACCACAACGCAACACACCACACCACATTTGTGGTGTGGGGTGCCACACCACAAAACATTATACCATATCTCACCACACCACAGCACACCACTCCAAAACAGACCACAGCACACCACACCACTCCACTCTGCACTGCACCCCACGAAACCACAACACCCCACAGCACACCTACCCAGTCCACACCAAATCTCGTCCTACCACACCACAGCACACATTTCCTTACCACACAACACTGCTCCACAACACACTGCTCCTCACTGCACCACATCTCACCATTCCACACCACTTGACAACTCACCACTCCACACCACACCACAGCACTACACACCATACCACAGCAAACCACACTAATCAACACCAAACACCACCACACCACTCCACACCACACCACGCCACAACCACCAAACCCCACCACACACCTCCACACAACAGCATGGCACACCACTCCATGCCACACCACACCACTCCACACCACACCACAACAAACCATATCACACCACACCATATCACACCAGTACACACCACACAACAACACACAGATGCACAGCACACCACACCAAACCAGTCAACCCAACACCATATGACACCACACCACTTTACCCCACACCAAACCACAGAAACCACAGCACACCACATCACTCCACCCCACACCACACCAAATGACACCACACTACACCACACCAGACTACACCTCTCCACACAGCACCACTCCAAACCATACCACATCACTCCACACCACAGCATATCACAAAACTACACACTAAACCACACTGCTCCACACCACACATAACCGCTCCACATCACCTCGCACCTCACTGTATAATATGCCACCACACTACAACACACCACACTATGCCACTGTACACTACAATACACAACACCACTGCACAGCACACCACACCACTCCACTACAGACAACACCCACCACACCACACAGCACTACACCACACCACACCGCAGAACCCCACAGAGCATCACAACACACTACTCAACACCACACCACAACAAATCACAAAACACTGCACTGCATCACACCAGAACACTCTACAAAACACCACATCACACCTAGCACACACTTAACACCACAGCACACCACACCACATTTTTTCACATGACACCACACAACTACACAACACACCACACACACCACACCACAACACTGCACACCAGACTGCACCACACCACAACACACCACTCCACACTGCACCACACCATTCTACACAACACCAGACCACAACAAACCAAACCACAACAAATTGCACAAAACCAAACCATGCTACTCCACACCACTCCACAACACACTACACCACACCTCCCACACAATATCACACTACATCATATCATACCACACCACACTACATCATACCAAACACATAACACAACAACACACCACAGCACACCAGAACATGCCACTCCTCAACACACCACACAACACAATATCTTACCACACCTCACAGCACTACACCTCTCCACACCAAACCACACTACCCCACACCCCACCAAACCACACCACACCACTCCTAAGCACCCCACACCACACCACTACTCACCACACAACACCAAAACACACCACAGCAAAACACACCACTCTTCACCACACAACAACACACCAAACCACACTACCATCTTCCACACCACACCACACCATAACATAGAACTCTACCCTACTACACACCACACTGCAGCACACCACACACACCACTCCGCACTACACAACACCATTCCACACCACACCAAACCACAACAAACCACACAACACCAAATCACGGTACACCACACCACACCATATCATACCACACCTCTCCTCATAACACACCACAACACACTGCTCCAATCCACAAAACACCACACCACACCACAGTGCTCCACACCACACAGCGCTCCACTACACACTTCACTACACCACAACACACTGCTCCAAAACCACAATGCACCACACCACACCACAGTGCTCCACACCACACCACACATCACAACACTCCCCTAGACTCTTCACTGCACCCCATCACACAACTCCACACCACACCACAACACAACACATCACACCACACCGTATCATACCACACCACAACACAACACATTCTACCACACATAAAACACAACAGAACACAACAGCACATGACAACACACCACTCCTCAACATAACACACAACACCATATCTTACCACACCTCACAGCACTGCACCTCACCAAATCCAACCACTCAACACCACACCATTCCACACCACAACACACCACTTCTTACCACACCATCTGACACCACTCCACACCATACCAAACCAAACCACCACAAACCAAACCACACCACTCCTCACCACACCACACAACACCATACCACACTACCCTGCTCCATACCACACAACACCACTCCACGCAACACCACACCACAGCACACCACAGCACACCACTACACACCACACCACAACAAACAAAACCAAACCACATCACAGCACACCACACCAGACCACACCACACCACATATCTCCAGAACACACCACACCACACCGCTCCACACAACTCCACCCCATACCACACCACAACACTCCACACCACACCTCCACTCTCCACACCACACCACAGCACTCCATATCACAACACTACACTACAGACCACAACACACCACACCATACCACACCAGACCACATCACTCCATCCACAACACAGCACAAGATACCACACATTTAACACCACACCGCTCCATGCCTCAGCACACAACAAAACACTATTCCTCACCACACCACAGCATACCTTTCAACACCTCACAGCACTCCACCTGTCCACAACGAACCACACTACACCACAACACTTCTCACCACAATACAACATAGCAGAGCACAGCACAACAGAACACAACACTCCTAACCACACAACACTAGACCACACTACACAACTCCCCACAGAATCACACCACACCACAGTAAACCACACCCTTCCACACCACACTACACCACAATTCTCCACACCAAAACCCACCATACTGAATCACACCACATTCAACACAACACCACATCACATGACACAGCTCCACACTACAGCACAACAAATGACCACACAACTTGCCAAACCACTCTTCAGCACTCCACACCACACCACACAACACCATATCACCCCAGACCAGACCACACCATTCAACATGCACAACACCCCCACATCACATCACTTCTCAACACAACACACCAATCCACACCACAACCACCATGGCACTGCACACCACACCACAGTACCGCACAGCACACCCCTCCACACCACACAACACCACAACTCCCAGGTCCACCCCAGACCACACCACAACAAATGATACCACATCACACCACAACACACCCCTCCACATCACACACCATACAGCTACAGAACACACCACACCACACCACTCCACCCCACACCTTATCATACTGCATGACACCACTCAAAACAATGTCATACCACACCACACAACACCGTAACACCCTCCACCACTCCACACCACACCACACCAATCCAGAGCACACCACACCTTACGAGAACACAGCACTCGACCACATATCATACCACACAATGGAAAAACACAAAACACCCATAATGTCACACACCACAGCACACCACTACATTCCACAACACAAAACACCACAGAACTCCACACAACACTACATCACACCACACCACTCGACACCAAACCACATCAAACCACACCACACAGCAAAGAACCACAACACAGCACTCCACACAACACCCCACCACACCACACAAGTTAACACCACCCAACACCACTCCACACCACACCACAACACCCTGAATAACACAACAGCAAACAACACCACACCAAACTACACCTCACCACACCACTACACAATGCTCCACACCACACCACATTGCTCCACACCACAACACACCACACCACATCATACAATATCACACCCCACCACCCCATGAAACACCACTACACACCACAGCACACCCGTAACAGCACACCACACCACAGCACACTGCACAACACCACACAAACCCACTACAACCAAATCACATTACTCAACACAAAATGGTTAACACCACACCACACCACAAAACACCACATGATATCCTAACACACCACACATAACCACACAACTCCACACCCCACCACAACAAACTGTTGCACACCATACCGCAACACACCAATCCCTGGTACATTTCTCCATATTATACTACTCCACACCACACCACAACTCTTCACACCACACCACACCACATCATATCATGAAAACATCACACCACAACACACAGCACTACACTGCACCTCACCACACAACACCACTCCACAACACCCCACTCCACACCATATCAAAATAACACAGCACACCACACCACACAACACTACATTGAACTGTACCACACCACACCCACCACACCACAGTACAGCACACCATATCATACCACAACACACCACACTTTACCAAACCACACCACCCCACTCTGCATCACATCACACCACTCCACCCCACATTACACGACAACACATCATACCACACGACACTAAATAACACCACACCACACCACTCCATACCACAGCACACCACACCACTGCACTCCAGACACCACCACACAACACCACACCAAACCATACCACACGACACCATCAAACACTACAGCTGATCACACTACACAACACTGCTATGCACCAAACCACACCTCACAACACCAAAGGCCTCCATTCTACACCACACCACACAACATCACACCACAACACATAGTTCCACACCACATCACACCACACCACTCCACACCCCACCACAAAACACCACACCATAACACACCACAGCACTCAAGACAACAACACTCCACACCAAACAACACCACACCACAGAACACAACTAGACACATCACTCCACACTACATCACACCACACTGCACCACAGAACAACACACGTCTCCACAACAGACCATATCCTACCACACTACACCATGCCACATCACTCCACACCAACCACACAACTGCACACCACACCAAAACACAGCCACCACACCCAACCAACCCAAAGCACAACACACCATATTATAACCCACAACACCACAACAATCACAGCATAACACTCCACTCCAAACCACACCAAAGAACACCACACTGCTCCACACAACATCACCACACACCTCACCATTCCACACCTAACCTAACAACACCACATCACAATTCATCACACTCCACCTCTCCACACCTCACCTCACCACACAACATCATACAAATAAAACCACACCACACCACACTACACCACACTGCACAACACCACATTGCACCATGCCACACCACATGACACCACACCACTCCACACCACTCCCTTCCACACCAAACCACATGGCACCACACTGTACCACACAACATCACATCACACCACACCACACAACTCCATACTACACACTTCCAAACCACACCTACTACAGAACACAGCACTGCCCCAACTACACCACACAGCACAATGCCACACCTCACCACACCACTTAACATTTCACCACTCTACACAACCCTCCACACCACACCACACCACACAACACTGCACCACACCATTAAACATCTCACCATACCATACCACCCCCATGTATCCACAAAACTCCACAAAACACCATATGATACCACCCACACCACACCACACCACACCATTGCACAGCACAAAACAGTGCAGCACACCACAAAACCCCACTACACACCGCACCAAACCACTCCACACCACAACACTCCACACTGCACAACACCAAACCATGCCACTCCACACCACATACCTCCACACCACACCACTAAACACCACGTCACACCTCCCCACACAACTCGACACCACACCATAACATATCATAACACACCACAACACACCACAATGCAACATAACACTCCACACCACTCCATACAACACCACACATCTCCATACCACACCGCACCACCCCAGTCCACTTCACAAAACAGGACAAGACACCACACAACACAATATCGCACCACACAACACTACAAAACACCACAACACAACACTCCACACCACACCACATCACACCACCCCACCTCACCCCACAACAAATTCCACCGCATTACTCCACACCACAACAATTAACACCACACCACACAAGCCCACACAACACCACTCTACACCACACCACTCCAATCCATAGCAACCCATATAACACAACAGCACACCACACCACACTGCTCTGCACCACACCACAACACAACAAAGTGCACAGCATCACAAAACACCGCACAACACCATTCAACACCACCACACTTCACACCACACCACACCACACCAGATCACACCAATCACACCACACCATTCCACAACACACCACAGCACACACTACACAATTACCCACGACACCACTCCCCATGACACAACTCCACACTGCACAACACCACCCCACTCCACCCCACAACCCTCCACAACACACCACACAATGTCATAACAGCCACAGTAAACCACACCACAGAACACTACACCACACTGCAACACACCACACCACACTGCAACACAACATAGCACAGCACACCACACAACACCATATCATAAAAACACCACACCACAACACACCACTCCACACAACATGACTCCACACTGCACCGCACCACACAATACACCATGACACACCAGGAAATACCACACCACATCACACAAAACCAGTCCACAGCATACCATTCCAAACCAAACCACACCACATGACTCCATAACACACCACAGCACACCACAACACACCTCACCACAACACACCATATCATACCACACCACACACAGTACAGCACACCACTCAACACCAATCCCCACCACACCACTCCACACCACATCAAAACACACCAATCCAGACCACACCTCCCCATACCACACACACCATATTACACCACACCACAACACAACAGCCACATCATAACTCTACACTCCACACCAAACCACACCGCTTCACACCACACCACACTACACCATTTAATTCCACACCACCCCACACAACACCACTGAACATCACACCACAGCATTTCACCCCTGAACACAACAGTGCACACCAAACCACTCTACACTACACCACACCACACCAAACCACACCACAGCACCATAACACAGCAAACCATACCACACCACACCACACCACAACACTCCACACAAAACCATACCACACAACTCCACACCACACTGCACCACTTCACACCACACCACAGCAACCCACACACATACATAGAACACCACACCATAACACACAACAATATATGACACTTCACCACACAACAACACACCTCTCCACACCACACTGCACCACACCACTCACACCAAACCACACCAAACCACTCTGCACCACACCACACCACTCCACAGTACACCCCACCACAGCACACCACTACAATCCACACCACTCTGCACAATTCCACACCAACCATACCATTTCAAAGGCACTACACAATACCACACCAATCCAGAATGCACTGCACTGCACCACAACACACCACTGCACACCATACCACGCCACACAACCCCAATCCACACCACACCATAACACACTACTCTTCAGTGCACCACACTGCACCACTCCACACCAAACCACACAGCTTAACAACAAACCAAACCACACCACATCACATCACACAATTTCATACGACACCACACCACTCCCAAGAACACCACACACCCCCACAGCCCCCACACCACTCCACACCACACCACTCCACCCTGCTCCAAACTGCACAAAACTACACCACTCCACACCACACCACACTGCACCACAGCACTCCACATCACACACTACAACACACCATATAAGCCCGCACCAAATCACAATGTTCAACAACACACCACAACACACCATACCACTCCATACCTCACCACACCGCACCCATAACCCCACACCACTCCATACCACACCCCTCCACTGCACAGCATACCCCACCACACCACTTCACAGCACACCACAACATATGAAACCACTCCACACAACTCCATGCCACACCACACCATATCAAACCACACCACACAACACATCAATTTTGAATGCAGCACAACACACTGCCCCACAACATACCACACCACATGACAAAAATACACACTGCACCACAACACCCCACTCCACACCACACAACTCTGCACAATACAACACCACATAGCAATTCTACACCACACCATATCACACAACATTTCATACCACACCACACCACACTGCTAAAAACCACACCACACCACATTTCATACCACACCACAGCACACTGCTAAAAACCACACCACACCAAAACATTTCATACCACACCAGTCCACACCACAGCACACCAGCCCACAACACACCATACCACTACTTATAACAGCACACCACACCGCACTACTCCACATTTCACCACACACACCTGAACACAATACTCTACACTGCACTTCACTCTCCCACACCACCACACATCACACACTCTGCAACTCACCACTCTACATCACAACCCTGGAGAACTCACCAAAGCACACAACTTCACACCACACCCTACTGTACTGCTCCACACCTCATTACACCACCCACACCACTCCACATGATGCCAAAACCAACCACACACCACACCACAAAGCAACACTCCACACCACACCTCACCACACAACACCATATCATGTCACTCCACACCACACCACTCCCATAAAATGACACCACTCCACCCCAAACCACAACACATCACACCACTCTACACCACTCAACATAACACCTCCCCATATCACAGCACACCACACAACACCACACCACTCTAGAATGCACCACAATGCACAACACACTGCTCCACACCATACCACACCACATGGCACCAATGCACACTGCACAACTCCACATCACACCAGAACAAACCACTCCACAGCACACAAATTACCATGCTGCACCACACCACACCGTACCACACCATCTCACACCACACCACACCAAACAGTATCATACAACACCACACCACACCACTCCACACCACAAAACATCACAACACACCAATCCACACCACACCACACCATAACACTCCACACCATATCACCCCAACAAACAGCACACCACACCACTCCACACCACTCCATCCCAAACCACTCCAAACTACACCACACCACTTCACCTCACACCACACCACACCACGACACACAGCTCCAAATCACAGCACACCATACCACACCACACCATATCACACTCCACCACACCAAAACACACCGCTCCACTCCACTCCACACAACACCATTCCAAACCACACCACACTAAAACCACACCACTCCCCACCACACTACACTGCTCCAATCCACACACCTCCTCATGATTCCATGCCACACCAAACCATATCACACCACACGACACATCACCGTGCAACTCCAGAATGCACCACACTGCACCACAGCACACTGTTCCACACCACAACTCTCCGCTTCACACCACACCGCACACATCCAAACCACACCACACCAAAATACACCACACCCAATCACACTGCACCACACCACACCACACCAGTCCACACCACACCACACCACACTACTCCACACCATAACCTTCTACACTGCTCAACACCAAACCAAACCACACCTCACCACTCCACACCACACCACACCACAATGAAACAGAAACCACCACACCAGACTTCAGAACTCCACACCACACTGCACCGCACCATACCAAACACACCATGTCACTCCAAACCACAACACACCATTTCATTCAACACCACACCACTCCATAAAACACCACCCAACATCACACCACTCTGCTCCACACCACAACACATGATACTGTTCCAAACCACAACAAACCACAATGCTGCACAACACACCACTCCACACCACATCACACCTACAACACCAAACAATATCACACCACACCACACCACTCCAAACCACACCATTCCACACCACAACACAACAAACCACTCTACAGCACACCACAGCATACCACACCAAATCACTCTACAACACACAGCACCACACAACCTCTCACCAGACCACAGCATACCATATTATATGACACCACACCACACCAATCCACAACAAATCACACCACAGCACTCCACACAACACAGCACATTACCACACCAAACCATACCACACAACTCCACACCACACTGCATGACTTCACACCACACCACAGCACAGCACCTCACACAGATACAAAGAACACCACACCATTCCAAACAATACCATATCACAGTTCACCACACCACAACACACCTCTCCACACCACACCTCAGCACAACACCTGCTCCACACCACTACAAAACTCTCCGCACCACACAACACCACACCATTCCACAGTACACCCCACAACAACACACCGCTCCAATCCACACCACTCTGCACCACTCCACGCCTACCACAGCATTTCAAAGGCATCACACAATACCACACCAATTGAGAATGCACTGCACTGCACCACAACACACCACTGCACACCATTCCACATCACACGACCCCAATCCACACTACACCATAACACACTACTCCTCAGTGCAATACACTGCACCATACCACACCACCCCACACTGCTTAACAACAAACCACACCACTCCACACCACATCACTCCACACTGCTCCAAACTTCACAAAACTACACCACTCCACAACACACCATACTACACTGCACCACAGCACTCCAATCCACACCACACTACAGCACACCATATAAGACCACACCACAGCACAATGCTCCACAACACACGACAACAAACCACACCACTCCATACCACACCACTCCACTCCACATTGCAGCACACCACACCACTCCACAACACATCACACCACTCTACACCACTCCACATAACACCTCCACATATCACACCACACCACACAAGACAACATCACTCCAGAATGGACCACAATGCACCACAACACACTGCTCCACACCATACCACACCGCATGACACCAATGCACACCACACCACTCCACACCACACCACAACCTACCATTCCACAGCACACAATTTACCATGCTGCACTACCCCACACCACACTGTACCACACCATTTAACACCACACCACAACAAACAGTATCATACCACACCACACCACTCCACACCACAAAACATGACACCGCACCACACCATTCCAGACAACACCACACCACACCACACCAAACAGCACCACTCCACGTCATTCCACACCACACTGCACCTTTCCCATAACAACAAACTATACCACTCCACCCTCCACCACACTGCACTATACCACACTACAGCACAACACACCACACCACTAAACACCACACTGCACACCCCACACCACTTCTCAGCACACAGCTAACATGACACCACACTTCATCCGACCACACCCCAATGCACCACACCACTCGGCACCACACCAGTCCACAACACACCTCAACACAACACACCATTCCACAGCACACCACAAACACTAAACACACCACTCCACACCACACTCCTGCACACCACACCACTCCAAACCACACCACACTGCACCGTTCCACACCAAACCACAAGACACCACTCCACACCACACAATACCAAACCACACCACAGCACAGCATACCACACCTCACCACACACAACACACCACTCCACATCACACCACTCCATACAACACTACACCACACAACACCGTAACCCAAACCACAACACACCACACCACTTCCAAGCATACCACACCACACCACTCCACACCACACCACATCACAGCACAGATCCCCATGCCACACTGCACAACACAACAGGACACCATGCCACAACACAGCACACCACAGTACTCCTCAACACAACACACCACAATGCACCCATGACATCACACCCAATCACACCACTCCTCAGTAAACTGCACATCAGCACTCCACACCACTCCCCTCCACACCACTCCACACCACACAGCTCCACACCCCACCAAACCACACCACTCTAAACCAAACCATATCTCTCTACACCACAACACATAACCCCAATCCACAATGCACTACACAACTCTGAACCAACCACACCAAACTGCACTGCTTCACACAACAGCACACCACACCACTGCAAACCACACAACACCATATTACCTCACACCACACTACAAAACTCCACACCACAACACACCCACCACACCAAATGACTCCTTAATGTACTGCACTGCACTACACCACCCCTCCACACATTACACCACACCACTCTACTCCACATCCCTTCACACCACACCACACCAAACCACTCCACACCACCGCACACTGCAGCAGTTCAAAACAAGCCAAACCACACCACTCCACACAACAACACAACAAACCACATCCAACACACCAATAAAACCACACCACTCCACAACGCACAGCTTCACACACCACAGCAAAACACACCGATCCTCACCACACCACACTGCACCACACCACTCCACACCACAACACTCCACAATGCACAGCTTCACACACCACAGCAAAACACACCGATCCTCACCACACCACACTGCACCACACCACTCCACACCACAACACTCCACAATGCACAGCTTCACACACCACAGCAAAACACACCGATCCTCACCACACCACACTGCACCACACCACTCAACCCCACACCACTGCACACCACACCAATAACAATACACAACACCACTTCACACCACACTACACCGCACAAAACCACACCACACTGCACCCCTCCAAACCACCCCAAATGACACACTACCATATCATACCACACCTTTCCACAACACTCGACATCACATCTCATGACACCATACTTCTTCAGACCACACCAGTACACACCACAGAGCTCCACACCACAACACACCACACCACCTCACTCCACACCACCCCACACACATAACACCACACCACTCCCCAGCACACCCCTCCACTGCACAGCACACCACACCACTCTACACCACACCACATCGCATCAAATCACTCCATAGAAGTCCATGCCACAACACACCATATCACACCACACCAAACACCACACCTCTCCAGAACGCACTGCACTGCACCTCAACACACTGCTCCACACCATACCACTACACAACACACCACTCCACCTCACAATGCATCCCACCACATCACTCAGAACCACACCATACCCCCACACCACACCACACCACCCAACAGCACACAACACCACTACAAACCACACCACACCACACCACTCCACACCAAACTGATAACTCTCACCATTCCATTCCACACTGCAAAACATCACACCACAGCACAACACAATACACCATTCCACACCACACCACACATCATTCCACACTGCACCAAACCACAACAAACCAAACAACACCACACATCTCCACACCACACCACACCACTCCACACCACACCATACCATATCATACCACACCACTCCACAGTACTCGAGACCACACCTCACCACATCACACTGCTCCAGAGCACAGTGCTCCACACCACAACACTCCACATCACACCACAACCCTCCACAATTTACCACTCCACACCACACCACACCACACCACACCACAATACTCCAAAACTACACCAAACCATATCATACCTCTCCACTCCATACCACATGACACCACACTTCACCAGAACACAGCTCTCCAGACCACAGTGTGCCACACCACAATGATCCACACCATAGCACACCATTCCGTACTTCACTGCACCACACCACACCAGTCCACACCACAACACACCACACCACTCCACAGCATATCATATCATACCACACAACACCACACCACATCACAACAATCAAAACCACACCACTCCACACCACACTGCTCCTCAATGCTACACACAACATCAAACCACTCAATAACACACCAAACCACACCATACAACTCCACACCACACCACAACACGCCATTTCACACCACACCACATGAAACCACACCACAGCACACCACACCACAACACACCACACCTCTTTGCAGCAGATCAAAGCACTCCACACCACACCACATCACACAGCACCACTCCACACTGCAAC
>JAQZBX010069048.1:0-15651 GCA_029593785.1 Cabassous unicinctus | reverse complement strand
CCCCCATTTTTGAATGCCAGCTTTGCTGGATACAGAATTCTTGGCTGGCAGCACCTTAACTATGTTATACCACTGCCTTCTTGCCTCCATGGTTTTAGATGAGAATTCAGAACTTAATCTTATCGAATTTCCCTTGTATGTGATGGATCTCTCTTCTCTAGCTGCTTTCTATATTGTCTCTTTGTCTTAAGTGTTTGACAATTTGAGGGGTGTGTGCTGCCCTTCCTGGACATACATGTCCATTTCCCTCAAAAGAGTTCGGAAATTTTCAGCCATTATTTCCTCCAACACTCCTTCTGTCCCCTTTCCCTTCTCTTTTCCCTCTGGGATGCCTGTAATGCTTATGTTTGTGTGTTTTGTGTTGTCATTCAATTCCCTAAATCCCTGCTGAATTTTTTCTATTTTTTTTTTAATCTATCTGTGCTACTATCTGTGTGATTTCAGATGTCTTTTCTTTAACATCACTAATTCTTTCCTCTGCCTGTTCAAATCTGCTGTTATATTCTTCTAGCATATTTTTTATTTCTTGCATTGTGCTGTTCATCACCATCAGACTTGTTATCTTTTTATGTATGTTTATAATTTCTTCTGTATGTGTCCCCAGTGTCTTCATAATATCCTTTCTCTCTTCCTTCATTTCATTAAGTTGATTCTTGATATTTTTTGACATCCTTGACTAGTTGTTTCATGTTCTGCTTCTTCTCCAATTTTTCACTTTGTTTATTAGACTGGGCCATGTCTCCTGTTTCTTAGTAGGGCTTGTAATTTTTTGCTTGTGTCTAGGCATCTGTTTATCTTAATGGGCTTATTCAGATGGTTAGCTTCTCTTTCTACTCTAGGGTTTTATTTAGTTTTGGTTTGTATTAAGTTTCTTCTTTAACACTTGGCCCCACTTATTCTATATCCTTGTAGTTGTCTGTGTTTCCCTGAAAAAATTTTAAGACCACAGAAAGGGAAAGATAGAAGAAGAGAAAAAGAATAATAGTAATAATTAAAAAAAGAAGATAGAAAAGAAACTATAAAATAGCCAAGAAAAAAATGAGTAATAAGAGTGAAAAATCATAAAAGCACAAAGATTTAAGAATTTTAAAAAGATGGAATGAAAAAATGAAACAAGAAGATGAATGAAATTAGGGGAAAAAAAGAATAAATGAAAGACCAGAAAGATGAGAAGGGAAAAAAAAAAAAGAATATCAAACAAGAGAAAGTGGAATGAAAGGAAAGCAATGGAAAAGGGAAAATGAAAGAAAGAAAAGGAATAAAGAAAGTAAGGATAAAAAAAGAAAGAAAAGGAAAAAAGGAAACAAAGAAAGAGAAAATACAAAAAACAACTCAGGAAAAACAGGCTTCCCTCTTAGGCCACTAGGAAATGTCTCAGGGTGTCAGTGCTCATCAGTTAATCACCCTGTAGCCCACCCTCCACAGGTAAGGTACCTGGTTTTGGAGAATAAAATAAAGAATAAAAAATTAAAAAATTAAAAAAAAATAAGATGAAATATAAAATAACAGATCAAAAAACCTTAAAAAAGGGAAGCGGGTGTGGCTCAATCAATAGAGCTCCCATTTACCATATGAGAGGCCCCAGGCTCGCTTCCCGGGGCCTCCTTGTGAGGGCAGGCCGGCCCACGTGGTGCAGTGGGCTGATGCAGCAAGACCTCGCAGCAAGGGGGAGATAAGCAGACACAGAAAAAACACAGCAAATGGACACAGCAAACACAAGCAGCAAGGGGGGATAAATAAATAAATCTTTAAAAAAAAAAAAACACCTTAAAAATATCTCTGTCTATGAGTTTCCTGTCACAAGGTACCAGCTGGATGCCTGAAAACCCACTGGATCATTCTCTGGATCCCTTCTCTAAAGCAATACTGGGGATTGAACCAGGGTCCTAGTAGATGTGAAGCAGGCATTCATCCACTGAGCTATGCTCACTCCACAGGCTAGGTAAGCTTCTGAAAGTTTCTCTGCCTATCCACTCCCCCATCCCATCAGGCAAGTTAGGTTTCTAACAGTTTTCCAGCTGTCTCTCCTGGCTTCCTTCTCTCCAGGACTATTAGCCTGCCCCTTTGTTCTGCCTGCTTTACCTCCCTTCCCCCTTACAATTTCTTTCTGAGTTTGGTGAGTGCCTGTCCCACACTTATTCGTCCTTCAGCTCCCCCATGGATGGGTCACTTGAAACCTCCACTTGCTGGGCTGGCTACAGCCAAGATTCAAAGTGGGCTCTGCTGGCCAAACTCATTGAAGAGAAACTACTCTCTGCCCTCCTCCAGACCCCTCTTTCTCCCAGGGAGGACCGTTTTTCCCCTCTCATTTGGCTGCAGTGAGCCAGGGATTTTTACTGAAGCTATTTGCCTTGAGGATGGAGGATATGTGCCATTCCCAGCCACAGGAGCAAGCAACTCACAGTTTTCATTTGGCCTCTTTGTCTCTGTCCCTCTCCCTCCTGGATGATGTGCAGCACTCTCCTGGTCTGCAGATCCCCAAAGCAGATCTCCCTCAGATAGCTTTTGCTCTTCCTCCATTGTTTTTGTGAGAGTTGAGCCCTGCCTAGCTACTCCAATGCCATCTTCCTGAAAGCCCTCTTAGGTCTTTTTATACGAGTTTTTGAGACAGTTTTCCCAGTATTGTATCATCCTTAGTATTCCTGAGATGACTACTGCTTGATTTTGGTGAATGATTATTTTTCTAAATTGTTGAGCTTGGAGGGAAATTTAAACAAAACAAAACAAAAGAGCATTCCTTGTTTTGTGAATGAGAGCATCTAAAGTACCTAAGGTACAAACCTAGGAGTAATCTTTGAAGTATCTTTCTCTTTCACCTCTCAAAGATGAAGAGTCCTTCTCTTTCATTCCTCAAAGGTGATCAGTTTCTGCTTCCTGTTTATTTTACATCCTAAATACCCCTTAAATTGGAATGATCTTTGCCATTGCCTTACTTAAGAGCCTCATAAATTCTCTCCTGGACTACTTCTATAATAGCTTCCTGACTGAATTTTTTGCCTCCCATTTTGCCCTCTCTCCCTTCTCAAGTCCATTTTCCTTACCAGTATTCTCCAAACTGTAAAATGTTTGCACCTCTATGAGTGAAAAACATGAGCACAGTCCTCAATACATATATACTGATTTACTTCTAAGATATGTTCACTTACTCTTTTACTACTATATATAGCACAAAATATTTATAAAAATTGGAAAAAAATTATTAGAAATTCTAAAAGGTTCTTCCCCCACCCAATGAGCTATTTTATACACAGATGTATTAGTCTGAGTTCTGTCAGGATACGAAACACTGTAAGTATTACAGAAATAAGGAGTTTAATGTAAGAATTAAGGCTTACCTGAATGGGGGAGGAGCTAGGAAGTGAACGTCTGGAAGGGAGGTGAAGATGTAAGTGGATTAGAGAGAGAATCACCAACCACTGCATCTTCTTTTTTTTTTTTAAGGTACCAGGGGCCAGGGATTGAACTAGGGACCTTGCACATGGGAAGCTGGCACTCAACCACTGAGCCACATGGCTTCCCTGAGTTGGCTTTATCATCTATTTTGCTTGTTCGTTTGTTTGTTTGTTTTGTCTTTTCAGAAGGCACCAGAAACTGAACCCGGGACCTCCCAAGTGGGAGGTAGGCACTCAACCTCTTGAGCCACATCTGCTCCCACCATTTCATCTTAAAACACTGGTACAGGTGGAGAAAACAGAGTTTGCAGAAAAGTCTGAGAAGCAACAGGTCTGACCACCAAAGAGGGACCATGTATTAGTTTCCCGGCTGCTGAAACAAGTGTCATACAATGGGTTGGCTTAACAACAGGAATTTATTGGCTTTCAGTTTCAGAGGCTAGAAGTCTTGCTTCCTCCCCAGGTTGGTATTTTCTGGCTGGCCAGCAGTTTTGGGGGTTCTTTGACTTTTCCATTACTTGGCAATGCACATGGTGGCTTCTTCTCCTTTCTCTTCTGGGTTCTACAGCTTCTGGCTGCCCCCTCTGGCTTCTTTTTTCCTTGTCCAATTTTCTTTGCTTATAAAGATTAAGGCCACCCTCATTCTGTTTGGGCACACCTTAGCCAGTAACACCTTCAAAGGTACTATTTACAAATGGATTCACCCCCACAGGACCAGGGGTTCAGAGCTGAGCATGCCTTTTATGGGGGCATGATTCATTCCCCAACAAACCGTGAAGTGGGAGTCCCTGCAGAGGTTTGGGGAAACTGCTGTGATGGACCACTGCTGTGATCACCATGACCTGAATATAATGGTGTCTGAGTTTGCTAAAAGCTGCTGAAAGTAATATACCAGAAATAGGTTGGCTTTTACAATGAGGTTTTATTAACTGATAAGCTTACAGTTCCAAGGCTGTGAAAATGTCCAAATCAAGGCTTCATCAGGTGAGGCTTTCTTCCCAAAGACCGGCTGCTAGCAATCCTGGACTCCTCTGTCACATGGCAAGGCACATGGTGGCATCTGCAGTCTCTGCTTTCTCCTCCAGGCTCTGTTGCCCACAGCTTCTAGCTTCTTGGCTTTCTCTCAGCTTCTGTGGTCCATTGATTTCAGCTCCTGGCTTCTGGGTCTTTCTCTCAATTTCTGGGGGTTTCTCTGCATATCTTTCTTGGTGTTCATCCCATTTATAAAGAACTCCAGTTAGAGGATTTAGACCCACCCTAGGTTATGCCTTACTGAAGTAATCTAATCAAAAGGTCCCACCTACAATAGGTTCACACCCACAGGAATGGATTAGCCCTAAGGGCATGCTTTTCTGGGGTCCTTAAAAGTCTTAAACTACCACAAATGTTTTTCATTTCACCTCTGCCTTCTAAATCTCCCCAAGTTCTTCTCATTGGAAAACTCTTAATGCATAACTCTACTGGGGAAGCAATTCTGGGAAATTTATTTCCCAGGCTTTGAAGAGAGAGGAGGTGGTGGTGCTAGTAGACAGCAACCAATCTAGCCCATCTTGGGGGGATGGGGCACTGCTGCTTCAGGTTGGAAATTAATACTCCATGTTAGTCAAGATTTTCCAGAGAACCAACAGGATATGTGTGTGCATATACATAAAGAGATTTATTTTAAGGAATTGGCTCACATGATTGTGGGTCTGGCAAGTCTGAAATCCATAGGGCAAGAGAAATTTCATGGACAAGGGAAATTCTGCTAAGAGATGATGTTGAAATCTTGTGTCCAAAATCCATAAGGGAGACCAGCAGGCTGAAGAACCAAGATTTGAGGGTATAGTCTTGTGAGAATTTCTTCTTCTGTTTGGAAACCTTGGTTCTTTATTCTTAAAGGCTCCAACTGGTTGCATTATTGAGGGTAATTTCCTTTACTTAAAGTCAACTGATTGAAGATGCTAATCCCATTTATAAAATACCTCCATAACAACTTCTAGGCCAGTGTATGACTAAACAACTTGACACCATAATCTAGCCCGGTTGATATAAAATTAATCATCACATAATCTATTGTGGATTCAGAGTGATTTTTCTAAAATGTACCTATTTTTGTCTTACTCATAATATATCCATAATTTCCTTTTGCCTCCAGTGGCGCTTAATCATTTTTAGCCTTGGAAAATTTATTCATATTTGTCTGTAGGAGCATAAAGATATAAAATATAGTTCTTTAATTAAGTCTTTGTTGAAGAGTGGGAGACTGAAGGAAGCTTTTTCTTCCATAACCCTACACAGTGGTCCCTTAGTAGAGGTTCATGAGACCTTCCAGAGCTTCATAGAGCCTGTTTAGAAATCACTTCCTTAAATAGTGACACCCAAAGTAATTAGCATGGCACATAAGGCCTTCCTACCTTTTCAGCTTCATATTTAATAGCCTTCAGGCTGCCCTGTATACTTGGCCTTCTAATTTAATCTTTCATTCTTCAAAGCTTTTCCTTGACATGTCTGCTTGCCTTTACTGGTAATGCTCTTTCTACCTTGTCCATCAGGTGTATTCTTACTCTTGAATCATGCCTTCTTCAAGATCATTTTTACTTACCCTAACAAACCACCTCTGATGAGTACAACACTTAATACAAAGTAGGGTTCAAGAATTGTTGATTCCATGAATTGAGGAGGCATCGATGGAGTTATCTCAGAAGAGCTTTCCTAAAATATGCACTGTCAATTATCCACACTCCATTTCTCAATTCTCTAGACACTTAGAAAAAATTGTATACACATACATTTATAGTGTATAGTTTTGGGTGTTTTTTTTTTGGTGTTTTAAAATAGCATATGGTCTGTGTGTGTGTGCATGTGTGTGTGTGTGTGTGTGTGTGTGTGTGTGTGAGATGCCAAAATCAATAGCCCTTCTGAAATTATTTGATGAAAGTATGATACTTTAGTTTTCTGGAGAAAATATGAAAGCACTGCAAAAATTGACAAAAACAAGTACTTGACTCTGTGTATTAGTCAGCCAAAGGGGCGCTAATGCAATATACCAGAGATTGGTTGGTCTTTACAAAGTGTATTTATTTGCGGTAGAAGTCCACAGTTACCAGGCCATAAAGCATAAGTTTCTTCCCTCACCAAAGTCCATTGTCATGTGTTGGAGCAAGACAGCTGCCGACATTTGCCACGGTTGAAGCTTCTTGGTTCCTCTCTTCCCAGGGTTGCGTTTCTCCCTGGGCTCAGCACCTCTGTTTCCTCCACAAGATCAGCTGTAGACTATGAGGCTCTCTAGGCTTTGCTTCTCTCTTCAAGGCCAGCTGTAAACTCTCAGCGAATAGCTTGTCTCTATCCCGGGACCTTCTCTCCAACATCAAAACTGCTACTCAAAACTGCTGCTACTCTGTTCTTTGTGATGCCTTTTACATTTTCTTCCCCCACCCACCAAGGGGTGGGGCTCAATGCCCTACTGACATGGCCCAGTCAATGTCCTAATCATAACTTAATCATGCCCAGATTAACAGATCAGTTTACAAGCATGATCCAATTATATTTTTGGAATTCATAATTACATCAAATTGCCCAACAGCTGCACTCTGGTATTCAAAAATTCAAACTACAATATTCAGAGTTCTCCACTTACTACCCCACACTCTCTGTCCAACTTTGTCATCTACCATTTCCCTACACTATCTCTTCCTCCATGCTGGACAGTCTTCTTACTGTTTCTCAAATACATCATGCTAGCTTTTACTTCCCAGCCATTGCACAGACTATTTCCCCCTCCTAGAATGTCCTTTTCTCCCTCTGCATTTCTTATCTGCATCCTTTTTAATAAGAAAAATCCAGCTCAAAAACCACCTCCTCTATCTAAATAGTCCATACTGTTCTCTTCTGCTCTGAACTTCAGTATCAACATTTGAGTGCATCATTTCATTGAGCAACTAATCCCATATTGCCTTGCATTATTAGGTAACTCTTTAAAATATGTCTTGCCTTTCCCCACCAAAAAAAAACAAAACCCACAAGTCCTGAAATATAAAAGATGCAACGTTTTACATGTATTCACTTTTTTTCCCTTACCTAGCCCATTGCTATGCACATAACAGATACATTGAACTTAACAGGTATATTGAAAGGTCATACATTGGGGGGCTGGATTTTTAAAATCTATTTGGATGAATAAATGAACATGACTTTAAATAATGGGGTATAGCACTCAACCCATATTTGAAGGCCAAATATAAACATTTAATTGTAATGGATCAGAACTGAATTGTAACAGTTTTCATGGGTACTGTTTTGGCAAGAACACTGAGTTGAAGTTTCAAAAGACAGGTTTCAGTCTTGGATACCTCACCGGTATCTTTAGAAAAAGTGTGCATCTTCTATGGGCTTCAGTTTATAAATTTCTCAGAGAGGAGTGTTGAACTTAGTCATCTCTGTCACCCAGTCCACCTCAAGCAAATCATTTTATTTGCGTTGGGTGGTGGGGATAGTGAAAGTAAGAAAAAACTCACAGGAACTATGAGAGTCATTGGTGAAAATCTCTTCCTTTCCCCTGTAGTAGGCGGAATAATGCCACTCCCTCCAAACCTGTGAGTATGTTATGTTACAAGCAAGATGAATTAAGGTTAAAGAGGAAATGAAGGTTACTAATCAGCTGACCTTAAAATAGGTAGATTATCTTGGATTGTCCAGATGGGCTCAATGGACTCACAAGGGTTCTTTACATGTGGAAGATGGAGGCAGAAGAGTCAGTGTCAGAGTGATGCAGGGTTAGAAAGACTCAACCTGCCATTGCTGGCTTTGAAGATGGAAGGGGACCACAACCCAGGGAATGCAGGCAGCCTCTAGAAATGGGAAAAGACAAGGAAACTGATTCTCTCCCAGAGCTGCCAGAAGGGCTGCAGCACAGGCAACACCATGATTTTAGTCCTATGAGACCCATTTCAGACTTTTGATTCCCAGAAATAAGATAATGAATTTGTATTTGTATTGTTTTAAGCCGCCACATTTCTGGTAATTTCTTAGAGCAGCAATGGGAAACTAATGTAGCTCCTTCCAACAAAAAAGATTTTTAATAAAAGAAAAATCTATAAACTTGTAAAGCAATAATTTGACAAAAGAAATCAACATGGTGTTAACTGGTAGCAGCTTCTGTAGGGACTGTCTAAAATCCTTATTTATTAGAGAAAGCAGAGTAGTTCAGTTGCTCATATACTATATGAAACAACCGACTTTCATCTTCCTGGTCTCAGAAGATGTATTTGTTGAGTGTAATAAATCATTACAGCATAACATTACCAACATGTATATTTTTTATTGTCTAGCATTTTAGAAAAGATTCCTAATCATAACCCATCTTGGCTGCAGAGACAGGTAACTTTAAAAACACAGAAGATAATTAAATTAGAGGGAGCATTTAAGACCATTTGGTCTACTATCTTCCTTTTAGAGATGAGTTATTGAGCTCTAGAAGTAAAGAGGCTTGTCAAAAATTACACAGCTTTTACTAGCAGAATGTGAAGTAAAACCTACTTCTAACTGGTACTCCAGGCCTGGGTCTCTGGTCGACGGTAAGCCAGGGGGAGAATGGTAAGGGATGAGACCCCTGGAGAGCACAGAAACCAGCCACACATAGGAACTTAGAAAGGATTTCATATAAAGTGCAATAGGAAGGTATAACGCTGATGTATATTTTTAAATTTATAATTTTAATATGAATTTAATAATATGAACTTATAAATTTAATCTTATAGATATACAAGAGTGAAAGCAAAGAGGCCAGCCAGGTTCAGGGTTGTTACAGTAGTCAAGGTGAGAGAGTATGCCAGCATGGATGTGGGCAGTAGCCAGGGTGGCAAAGGAAAATGCCTGGATTCAGGATCTATTTTGGAGTTGTAATGAGAGAACTTACTGACAAATTGGTAAGGAAAAGAGAGAGAAGAAAGATGCTTCCCTGATTTTAGCTTAATGGTGCCAAGTACTGAAATGGAGAAACTCAGGGAAGAACAGATTTGGGATGGGAAAAGCAGGAGCTCTACTATATCCTCTTAAATTTTCAGTCCTTGGGAATCTATTTATGTATAAAGCAGTCTGCTAGAAACAATATATACCCTCCTCTTATGTAGGTTATAATCGAGGGAAGGGTAGGTAGGGGAGGTATTGGATAAAATAAAAGATGTCTAGGGGAGAAGGAACGATAGGATTTGTCATTTACCAGAAGAGAGGCAGCCACTTTGGAAAACAGTCTGGCAGTTCCTCAAAAAGTTAAACATAGAGTTACTATAAGATACAGTAATTCCATAACTAAAGAGAATTGAAAATATATGTCCACATAAAACCTGTACCAAATGTTCGTAGTGGCATTATTCATAATAGCTAAAAGTGGAAACAACCCAAACATCCATCAACTGATGAATGAATAAACAAAATGTGGGTCTACACATACATTTTAATATAGTTCAGTCATAAAAAGGAATGAAGTGCTGATGCATGCTACAACGTGGATGAACCTTGAAAATATTATACTAAGTGAAAGAACACAAAAGGTCACATATTGAATGACTCCATTTATATGAATGTCCAAAATAGGCAAATCCATAGAGAAAGAAAGCAGATTAGTGTTGGCAGGGGCTGGAGGAAGGGAGGAGTGGAGAGTAACTGCTAATGGGTACATGGCTTCTTTTGGAGGTGATGAAAATATTATCCAATTAGATAATGGTGATGCTTGCACAACTCTGTGATCACAGAAAAACACTGATTTGTACACTTTAAAAGGGTGAATTTTATATAGTGAATTATAGCTCAATAACAATGTTATTTTAGAAAGTGAGTGGCTTTAAGACCGGTAAGACTATTAATAGGATATAGACAACATGAGGAAGAGCAGATTTTGGAGGAAGATGAGTTTGGGACATACTGAATTTAAGGACTTTGTAAAATATTCAAATAGAAATGCCCATTAATGGAAATGTGCATCTGCAGCTTTAAAAGAGGTGGACTTAGGTATTCTCTGCACAGAAATGATTACTGGAACCACAGGAGTGGATAAAAACTCTGAGTGAGAAAGTGAAAAGAGAAGAGATCAAGTTCAAGATAAAATCTTGTGAAATGTAGTAGGAAGGAATCAGGGAAAGAACAGCATTCCAGGAAAAGAAGAAACTGTATTTGAGAACGGCCTGAGGAAAGTAGGAGCCTTGTACATGTGAAGAACTGAAATGAAGATAAGGCCAGTGTCTAGAGACAGAGGGTGTCAGGGGGAAAAGATGAGACTGAGTCGCCAGAGGCCAGATTGCATGAACTTTGTAGATGAGGGTTACGATGCTTGGTCCTTATCCTAAGAGCAGTGTGAAGTTAGAAAGTGGGCAGGGTCATGATTAGATCTGCAATTTTAAAAGATCACCCTTTGCAATGTGGAGAATGATGTGGAGGGAGTTCAATTAAAATAACCCTCGTGGGAGAAAATAACTTGGACTGGGATGGTGATAGTGTAGTTGGAGAAATTTCAGAGATAAAATGATAGCTTGATGATGATAGAATATAGATGGTAAGGGAGAGGCAGGTGTCAAGGATAACACCTCCTTTTCTGGCTTACATTGAAGGGATTGTGGTACCTTTGAATGGGATGCAAGAAGAATCCATTGTGAGGGGGAAATGGTGTCTGTCAGACTCCAAGCAGAGCTATTGAGGAGAAAGTTGTATATATGAGACTGGATGGAGCCCAGGAGATAGCTCTGAGCTAAAGTCATCACTATCATATAGATGGTCACAGGAGCCGTGCAGTGAATGAGATTGATGAGGGAGAGAAAATCGAGGGAATGGCAAACAGGGCTGGTCTAGGACTAAGAGACTGATGGCCATTGAGGAACTTGTGGATACCAGCATTTAATGGTCAGATAAAGGAGAATGGGCCCCTAAAAGAGGGAGAGAGAAGGGTTAGCTAGAGAACGAGAAGAAACACCAGATTAATCCAGAATCATGGAAGCCAAGGAAAGGGAGTACTTCAAAGAGAAAGGAGCACTCAGCAGGGTTGGTTGGGTTGGGTGCTGCTGAGAGGTCAACAGGAGTAAAGACTGAAAAGCGTTTGTTGTGGCAATTCACCATAATTCCACCATGAAATGTACTGTAAATAGAGTAAGTTACAAACCCAGACCTGGTCTCGATCTTTGATCGAGGAGGTGTGACCAATGTTTGCTGATAGTTACGCGGGGTTTATGGAGGTTAGAAGAGGACCTGATGATGATTGTGACCTTCTGAGGAGTGTCAGTAACAGGCACTGGCTCAGCCACCTGGAGGGTGCACCAGAGATGGGGTTTCCAAACCCCTGGTCCCTTGGCTTCTCCCTCTCCTGACCCTCTACCCAAAAAAGGCCAAGAATGTGGAAACAAGTCAGGAATTCCCTGTAATTTCTTACACTTTCAAAATTTCTAGAAACAGAGAGGGAAAACACCCACGTCTGACTCATGAAATAATTTTTAATACAAATCATACACATTTCTTAAAGAATGAGATCATCTTTTTCTTGCCCACACACCCCACACCCACCAGCAGCAGCTAAAAAATTCATGTTCTAATTCCAATGTGCTGAAGGTATAATTGATCAATTTGGGGGAGATTAATCCAGTTAGATGTAAAACAGTACTAGCAATGTAAATTGCAGCATTGTCCAACCATTTCTGCAAAATTGTCATAATCCAATAATGACTTCAGTGTTGTTGGTTATCTGTGAGGTAAGGATGGTGATTTTCTGTTATTTAAGGTAATTCAATCCAAGCAGAACATAAACATTATAAAAATTTATACTTTCAGCTAGATCTATTTAACATGCATTTGAAAGCTATCTGTATTTAATCACTTTTTATTATGTAAACTAATGATGTGGATAATGTTGTTGACTTTTTTATTCATCTCTTAATGGGTAGTTTCAGAGCTAAACCACGTAAGTGCCCTCCTACAGTGCAGCTAAATGATATGATCAAAGTCATATAGAAAGATGACAAATCATTCAAGAACCATAACCCCATGTTACAGGAAAGATAAAATGGAGCAGAAAGGTATTTATAGGACCTCCTGCAGTTGCTGAAGAAGAATTAAAATATCTTTCTATTTGATTGTATATAGCTTAAAAAATACTGTGGGTAAAAGCTAGGCTGCCTTATGAAACTTCTTTTCCAAGTGTAATTAACAACGTTTGACTCTCAGGGTGTGTCTGCTTTCAAAATAATATGCAGTCAGCCCTTACATTTTCAGATGCCATAGCTCAGTTATAATGTTTTTGGCTTCTTCTCTTTTTCTCCTTTCCTTTTTCTTTCTATGCTGCCGATATTCTCTATGTGTCATCCCTTGTTAGTACTTCCACTTGGCAAGGGAGCAGAGAAAGGAACTGAAACTTAATTCCATTCATTTTATCTCTGCTAGCAGCAATGGTAGAAAGATGTACTACAAGAAGAGGCTGAAAGTATCAGCCAAAATGAAATTCAGGGAATATGGCATATTTCAATTACTTGCATTCTCACTCTGATCTTTAACCAAATAATCTGGGCATGCAGTCAGCTGCTCAAGTCTAATTATTTCTAGTGTAGAGTGTCTAGGTACCCTGCTTCTCCTTCTTTACTTGCTCTCTCTACCCAACTTTGTCAACAGTCATTTGAATTTCTAACTCTAAAGAAAGAAGGCACAAGCCAAGGCTGGGCTACCATTGGGTTCAAAGCACTCTAGGAAGAGGGAGGATTCAAGGTGTCAAAGATACAGTCCTTAGAGGTGGCTTAGAATCCACCTTTGGATTGTTGAAATGGAGATTCTAATTCAATAGGTCTGGGGCAGAACCTGAGATTCTGCATTTCTAACAAGCTCCCATCTGGTGTAATTGTTGCTGGTCCATGAACCCGCACAATTTGAGCAGGAAAGGCTTGTGAAAACTGGTAGCTCTTGATAAGCAATAAATAAGAACTAATTCAAAATTTACATAAGGTTCTGAGTATAGATAATAAAGATCCTCCATGGTGCATTTTTATTCAAACACAGAAAGATGCATATTTTGTTATAGGTCAAACATGTTTTCCGAACAGCAGTAGAACCCTTTTCTCAAAAGAAATGTTTTATAGAACTTTAATATATAAAACAGATAAAAGTGGTTGTACGAAGCCATGGACCCCTAAACCCTGCCCATTTGACCTTCCACTTTTTCCCTCAGCTGGAAATAGCTCCGCGGAACTTTAGTCTCCAAAGGATGCAGATTGAACACCATTGCTTTAGGCTGCAGTTTCTGTCTCCTCGCCAGTGCCACGAATAACATTCATTCACTCAGCACAGATTCACTGAGCATCTGCTCTGTGCCTGCCAAATCATGGCGCTTACATTCTAGTGGGAGAGGCCAACAATAAACATAATGAATAACTAAATGATACAATACATTTGAAGAGAATAAAAGCTAGAGAAGAAAATAGAGAGCAAGATAAGAGGACCCAGGAGTCCTGGGATGGAGGTGGACAGGTGCAACTGTATGGAGATCAGAGGAGGCCTCATTGAAAAGGTGATAGTCAAATAAAGGTGATGTGTGAACTCACGGGGAAACGTTGCCAGTGATGGTAGTTGATCTTGCAGACCTCTTGGCCTAGCCCTCATCTCTCAGATCACAAGGAGTCATCAAGCCACACACTGCTTTTTAACCCTGCCATCTTGCAGAGATCGACCAAGATCATGGTGTTAGTATCAATTATTGATTCATTCATATTTCAAACATGTTTTAATTGTTCATCATGTTGGGACCCTTTCCAGGTGCCAAAGATGCTGAGCTCAAACAGCTGAATTCCTATCCACTGCTCAAGAAGCTTGCAGTCTAGCCAGAGTTGTGCATGCACTCAATGGTCATCCCAAAACAGTAGAGTGAATGCAAGATAAAGTTATGCTCCTGGGTAATGAGCATTTGGAGGCACGTGTCACCCCAGGCCTGTGGGTTGCAGAAGCCCACATGAATTAAAGGATGGGCAGGCCTTCTGGGAGGGGTAATTGCCCTCCTCAAGTCTGAAACCCTTTATAAAGATTGGGTTTTGACTAACTTTTTAAAAAAATCCTTGTTAATTGAAGTAAATTGTTACCTTCAGATAACTCTGCATTAGTGGAATGTTTTTCTTTGTTTATAGAGTAATTTATTTTGCTATACATTCATTGTGCGTGACACTTCATCATGCTGAAATGCATTTTCTTGATTGTGGAGTTACCCAGGGGTAATAAATGTGTTGCTACATTTTGTAGACTGAAAAATGTCCTTGGTGAAAGAGCAATAGAGGGGAGGGGCAGAAGGGGGAGGAGGGAGGGACAGACACAGATACGCACAGAGAGACAGAGCAAACAAAAAGAAGCAGCCCCACTGCTCAGAGAGGAAAAGCCTTTTGTCCATACTTCAGCATCGCTTGTGCCTGGAAGGACCCGGGGTCAGCCTGCTGGTAGTCATTTCAGACACCTTTGTATTGAAACAAGGTGCACACAAGAGGAATGAGGTGAATGGCGTAATGTCCCACCACAGGGGATTTGTGTTTTGTGGGGACCAGACTTTTCATTTGAGACATCAAAGAGGAATGGCAGAGCGGAAACCACATTTCAAAGGATGTCACCAGAGCAGTGCAGATATGCCCGGGGTGCTCCTTTTTTCTCACAGCCCCACCCAGGCTCTTCCAGGATGCCCTGCAGACTCCCCTGCCTCAGGCCTCCCGCTTCAGTGTGTGTGTGCCTCAGGGGCTGGGTGTTTGCTTCTCTTCATAGGAAATGGCAACACTGAGGGCTGTCCTGAGTGTCTGTGCCAGCTCTGCTGCCCAAAAGCTTGGCAACCCCTTTGTCCACCTCCTGCTTCCTTTCCCACGCTGCCCTCTACTTCAGACAGATATACCAACCCAAAATAGTGAGAACACTTTCTCGCAAACCTTCTGAACATTAATTAATCACCACCTCCAGGCTGAAGAACATGGAGAAACTCCATCACAATGATTCCTGGGACTGGGTCTTGTGACAGATGGCACATTGCCAATTCTCCAGTGGCTCCACCCCTCCATTATCAGAGACGTCTTTTTGGATCAGCGGTCATCAATCATGAGCACCACTCAATATCTCAGAGCAGGCAGGCTCAGCCCCGGAATGTTTGGCCGTGGGGGAAGGAATAATTGCCAGTGTTCGCATCTGGCTTTACTTTAAATGCCCGTTTTTATAAAAGAATAACCATACTGGGCACATGGACCCCTTGGCCCATTATCCTCTTTCTGACAATGCCATTGAGGGGCCATTT
>JAQZBX010069047.1:0-15644 GCA_029593785.1 Cabassous unicinctus | reverse complement strand
TGGAAGTGGTGACAACAGACATCCTTGTCTTGCTCCTGATGTTAGGTGGAAACAACTACAAGACTTTTTTTTTTTTAAGATTTATTTATTTATTTATTTATTTATCCCCCCCTTGCTGCTTGTGCTTGCTGTGTCCATTCGCTGTGTGTTTTCTCCGTGTCTGCTTATCTCCCCCTTGCTGTGAGGTCCCGCTGCATCAGCCCACCGCGCCGTGCGGGCTGGCCTGCCCTCACAAGAAGGCCCCGGGAAGCGAACCCGGGGCCTCACACATGGTAAACGGGGGCTCTATCGATTGAGCCACACCCGCTTCCTGTTGTGAGGTCTTGCTGCATCAGCCCACCGCGCCGCACGGGCCGGCCTGCCCTCACAAGGAGGCCCCGGGAAGTGAACCCGGGGCCTCCCATATGGTAAACGGGAGCTCTACTGATTGAGCCACACCCGCTTCCATCCAATGACTTTTTAAATGGATTATACTGGTGTAATTTTCCCTACTGCATACACTGGAAATGTACTGTGATCACAGGCAAAATCAAATTCGCTGGGCTCTCATGTTTTGCATATAAAAATAAATAATAAAAGAAAATAAATAGTAATTTAAAAATAAAAATAAGGCCATTATCCTGGATAGGTACCAGGGCAGTTGGGTTATACTCTTGCACTAAAGAGTTCTTGCCTTCAGAGTGTGGAGAACAATCATATTCTGGTGAGATTTTTAAAGGGGAAATTGTCAAGAGTAAATAACTAAAGCATATTTCTTATACATAAACATTAGACAGTGACTGGCATATAGTAAGTGAAGTAAAGGGTAGTTTCTTTCTGAATTCTATTTCGTCAGTGATGGTCTTAGTTTGGCTTCTCCTCAAAGCAGTCCCTGAGATAAGGATGTGGGTGCAAGCAGTTTATTTGGGAAGCTATTCCAGCAAGTAATGTGAGTTAGTGAGGAAATGAGATAGGGGAGAGAGGATGGTGCTATGATTGGGTTACCACAGTGGGCAAGTAGAACTCAATCCATCTGGGGCTTTCCAAAAGGCTGTATAGACCATACCTCAGGATTAGCTCACTAGGAAGGGAGGAACCTGGGGCATTAGGCCGTCAATCCAGTCCCTCGCTGGTTAAGTGTAACTCCTGGAAGCATAATCTCATGGCACTTTTAGCTTTCCCTGAATGAGAGAAAGGCAGGTGTTTTATATAAGAAGCCATTGGGAAGTGCAGGAACTGCTCACCAAGCCACAGGTGACCCCTTTGGTGGGCACAGGCATGGGGGAAAGGTGCTGGCAACATTAATACAGTGGTATATTGAATAAGGACCCTAAGAACTAAATGCTGGGAAAGTATCAGAATAGAATAACAGAAATGGAGCAATAAAAAAGAAAATCCAGGAGCAGATGGGGCTCAAGCAGTTGAGTGCCTGCTTCCCACATGGGAGGCCCTGGGCTCGGCTCCTGGTGCTTCCTAAAAACAAAAAACAACAAGCAAACAAACAAAAAAACCAACTCAGGGGAGTCGATGTGCATATGAGGTCCTCAGTTCAATCCCCATCCCGGGTACCTCAAAAAAAAAAAAAAAAAAAGGAAATCCATGTGTGGTGGAAAAATTAGTGTTCATACAACTTCTAAGAATTATGCCCAATCAACTAATTTTACTATAACTTTTGGGATCAAATAATATAATTGAGAGCTTTAAGTAAGATTTATATCTAATTATCTGAGATGAATGTGTGAAGGCACGTTTCTGAGTCAGAAGTAACAGTCTGGCTAAGAGTTATCTGCTTAAAATCTGCTTTTTTGGATAAAGTAGAAAAGGGTGTTAGAAAAGAGAATGCGGGTTTACTTACAGAAAGGGAGAGTTGAGACTTGAGTTCTGACAAAATGAAAGCACAAACTAAGATTTGAAACAGTTGAGATTCCCTCCCTCCCGTCTTTCCTTACAGAAAATATTCAACTCAAAGAAAAATATTGTTGAAAAGTATGCATGACCAAACATAAACTTCTTTCCCTTTACCTTTAACATTTATGTCTCCCTGGAACCTCCAAAGGTAATGACATACTTGTGATTAAATGTTGCCTATTGTTTAGTATCTATTTGGTCCTTAGAAACTATATATGCTTTACATTAGCTGTAAGCTGCTACAGTCTGGTTACCATTCAATACTGATCTCCCAGTGAATGATAATAGAATTAACTTAACAAACAGAGTAAAATGAAATGTCAATTTTTATTACATACTTTCCTTCCATCTGTTGGAGTGATTTTAAATGCCAGCTTTAAAAAGTAAAGAAGCAACCAGCTTGCCTTTCAGCGGGGCACGCACATGGCTGTCTATGGTGTATGGTGCTGGGGTATTCTGCACGCAGCTCAGAGCTCAGCTGAGCCCTGGCCTGGTGATGGCTTTGGGCTGCACATGGCAGTAATCCCTTGCCCATCTGTGCTCTTTCTCTGCCTTGGGGTAAGCTGTTACGGTTGAACAGCTCTGTTTGGTCCTTCCTTTTCTGAAAGTTTTTTGAATTTTGAGTCTTGGGTGTTACATTGGCAAAAATTCTGCTTTTCTCTTTCAAGAGGAATGCTGCATCTTCTCTTCCTTTCCAGACTCCTGTACTTGTTGCTTGTGAGCCAACAACATGTATCACTATGTTTTAGGTTTGGGTGGTAAGAGGATATGAATAGTCAAAATTTTAATTTCCCTGCATAAATCAAATGGTCTAATTTGGGGTATTAGTAACCTACCCAGACTAAATTAGGTACTTTAGTCAGGTTCTGTTGTAGCACGATCACATCTTCACATCACTTATCAATGCTAGCTTATTATCTCTTTTCCTCACATGTTTATTTTCTATGTGCCTATTAGAATACAAATTTGAAGGAGGCAGGGACTGCTATTTCTTATGCACAGGTACATACCTGGGACCTATTAGGGGCACAATAAATTAATTTTAAATAATTGAGTGAATGTCGTTTTGCAGCCTATTGAGTCTGTTTTAAAGTGTATTATGTTAGGAAGCAGACAAATGGGCAAAAACTGAGCTTGCTTTCCTAACAAGATGCTACCTAGACAAGGTAACTGCAAATTTATCTCAGAACACCTCTTCCCTTGTCACTGTAGCATCCAAGGAGTTAAAAAATGAACAAACTACAAGCATTGAAATATCTCATTTCCTGCTAAAAGATAAACATTTTTTTTTTTTTTCTGGCAGGTAGCACCCAAGTTAATCTGATCTTAAGGCTGGGAGGTGCAAGTTCATATTTTTAATGACCAAGGTTCATGACTGGAAATCCAAAATAATGGGCAAGGGGAGCACAGATGGTAATAAGACAGGTACAAAGGAAAAATGGAGTCAGAGAAAAGATGTTGGTTATAAAGCCAGCATGAGGAGCCCATGAGAACTGGTGAATGAATGATTGGAGGGATTTTGGGGAGCTGAGTAACTGGTCGGTGCCACCAAATTAGTGTGAGGTGCAAGCATGGTTTAGTGGTGAGGCAAGAGCTAAACTGCTTCCCATAGAAGTGTCTAATATGAGTATTTCCACTGCCACTAGAAAGCAGTATCACAGGCTTTCCCTGGTAGCCATGCTCGAGTTCATTCCTCTTCTTAAAACTACCACCTTCTCCAGAGAAATGTAGTCCAATCATCTGTGAAATGCTCCAATTCCTTCCATGGTGTCCAAACACCAGAAGTGCTCATTTTTAAAGAAAGCCAAGTTCATCTTTGGATAGTTATGATTGTTAGAAAATGTTTTGCTTTAAAAAAAAAGATTTAATTTTTATTTTTAATTAAAATCGTTGTTACAAGCATATCTCCTGTCTTTCAGATGATCTAACCAGGGATTCCCTGCTCTTATAACACAGCTCTGAAATATATTTACAGTTGAATGTCTTTACTCACCAGCAGGAAGGAAAGAAACTAAAATATGGATTAAGTGGATAAAAAGGCCCCCCACCTGTATATTTTGCATGGAGGAAGATTTGCATGTGATTGACTGTTTCTTTAAGCTACTAATCTGGCAAGAAAAAAATTTAAAATGATTGACTATGTTTATCCTTTGAAGATGGGTTAAAAGGGTCCATCTTTGAAAGCAAATGAAGCACATTTGCTATAAGAAACACTGAAAATAGTATGGTGTCTTTTAAACACTAATAGAGAAATAGAACAAAGATTTATTCTGATTCTCAGACCACAAGGCATAAGGTGCCAACATCTAAAAGAGAAGGTGTTTTTGACCCCACCTTAAGTAAATATGGGGTTTCCTTGATCATAGAAGAGTGTCAGTGTTGATACATATATTTGGTATTTTTTAAAATTGCAAAGCATATACATGGCATGTTAGTAAGGCAGCCTCTTTTACAGGCATATCTGAAGAGCAAGTTCATACACCATATGCCCAAAAAGAACCCACGTTGTGCTCTCATAGTTAAAGCTGATCACTCTGTTTTGGCAAAGAAATGCACATCTCAGTGGGAGATGAGCACAACCACAGAGTTAAGATTCTTGTTAAATTAAGATTATCCAGCCCCACTGAGGAGAATAATCCACTTACATATTTACAATTCAAGCGCTTAATTTTCCAGACAGGTCTTAGTAAGAAGGACTGCACTTTATACAAGAAAACAAGGAAATTAAATATTTATTGCATTCCTTTATTTTTTCACCTAAGTAATGTAATAAATAAAAGAACAATGTGGTTGATAATGTTCCTAACAGGTTTCAATCACCAAAGTATTTCACTTTGAATATTTAAGCTTCTTGAGGGCAAGGTCTTAGGTAGTTTTATTCTTTGCTGGATACTTAGCATGTAATATTGACCCTAATACAATTAAAATGCTCAATTAATGTTCATGCAGTGAATATATGAATAAATGGTATACATAGATACTTTATATTTTGTCTCCTAGATAGCTCTATCACATTTATGATACTATTATTCTAAGTAGGACTAGGCTTATAAAGCCAACACTATGTTTATAATGAGTGGTGTACAAGACATTATTTTAATTTTGAAATATTAATATAGTCAGTTAAAGAGCTTGTGCATTTTTGCATAGATAAACTAATAATGCTAAGTCATTCAAAATGCCTATTCATGTGTAATATTACTCCTTATTTTGTTGCTGATTTTCCTTTGGTTGTTAGCAAAAATCATTGCCAGTATCATTATAGTTTAAAGCATGCATAATTATTCATAATATTTCCATAGATTTTTAAAGATTATAAAGGGACTTTAGAGAATAAAGAACCCTTTGATCTTCACAGGAGTTGTGTTTGCATTACAATATTTACTTTTAGGGAACTTGAGAGATCAGGATTGTGGCATTTGTAGTTACAGATACTGACTGAAGAAAAATTCATATTCAGCACATCGAACTCAGCATTTTAATCCTGTCTGCCTAAATCTTCATCATGCCAGCAGCTCTGCATCAGTGAATTTGTAGTTAATTTTTATTAACTTTCTACCTTTCTTTGTTTTAAGTATAAGAGAAGCAAACACAAATTTGATAGCTATCAAAATAAATCAACCTCTCTTTGGAAAAGGTATCCTCACCATAAAAGTGATAATTTTGGAGATTATGTGAAGACATGAGGGAAAAGTATAGGGTATAACGTTAAGTGGAATGTATGTAAAATATAGATGCTATGTAAAAATATGGGTGCAGATAGACAAAGATTGGACATTAACGTGCAAAAATGGTTATGGATAACTGTTTTATTTTACAAAATTATATTCAAGAATGTTGTGGCATTATTTTTTTCTTTTTCAAATGGTGCAGCAATACGGTCTCCTGCCATTATATTACAAAAAGATTATTCCGGAAATGTAAGAACACAGACTGAGATTACTTCACAAGAATGACTATAGATGTATTTGGAGTTACAACAGTATTTGGTTCTCCTAATACAGGCATTCAGTTCATACTACCTTCACCCACTTGCTCAAAAGCAAACAGTTTTCATTCCATGTTGCAACAAACTACTATGCCTAGGCCAGTCTAATTTTAAACAATTTTAGACAAAAGAAGCTATGGGTAATAGTTATTCAGATACACTATGGGACTAGAAAGGACTAAAATAGAAATAATTACTAAAGAAAAGGAAAAAGAAATCATCATATTCAGATCTAGTAGGAATCCAAGTAAACACTTGAATAGTATTCTGAAATTATTTTAAAAAATCTTCCCTAATCCATGTTTCTTTATATTCAAATCTTTCATTTTAAAATGTTGTTACTCATGGTATACTTATCAATTTGTGCCACAGAGAGAAATAATAATATTCTGTGCTTGTAAACCTTGAACTCAGGTATTGATAGTGTTGAATGCATATCTAATTGCTTATTTGTAACAGAGAAAAGAGTTGTAGTGGATACATGGTTTATTTTATGAGGGGAATTAAACTATATTTTCTTGAAATTATATGTTCCTAGAATAACATGAAATAGTTGTTCTTACCTGTAATTAAGAGGAAGCAATGCAAGCATGATCCGGCCATTTTATCTGATTTCTTATTGAGATGCAGATCTTTAACTTTGGGCAGTAATGTAGTCCTGTCATCATCCAGAACATGAGATTGAACTGAACTTTCACTCTCAAGATAATTTGCAAATCACCCTTGTACCTAAAATGAGACATTTCCCCCTCTAATCCACAGCAATAACAGAACAATATACATGAATATTTCAATGTCAGTGATCAGATGAGGGATATTGTAACGTAGTGGTTACACAAGGAAGAGAGAGAAAAGACAATGAAGTTAGAAGTACGACTGCTTAACTTGAAGAAACCAGGTCCTACAAAGAAGAGCTTCTTTGTGAGAAACACACCCGTACACACACACAACCAGTTAGATGGAAATGTTGTTATTAAATACATAAAGGTACCAAATCCGCTGATGTTCTGCTAAGCATCAAAATAACATTCTGAGCATAAAAGATTTAGAAAGAAAGAGAATCATGGCTCTGGAATGAGCAGTCAATAATATGACAACTATAAAAAGCCTGCTTTAGAATTCAGAGATCAAAAAGGAACTGTAGTGTTTGCAGCTCCTGTAGGAATTAGACCCAAACCGATTCCTGTTTTTTATGACAGTATTCAACTGTGCATTTTAGATCTTCCCAACAGAAAGCCTAATGAGCCCTGTGGAGGCCATACTACCTGCCAAGAAAATAATCCATCCTCCAAAAGCCCCAGTGACAATATTCCTCAATGCTCTGAAAAAAAGAGCTGAAATGTTGTCATTCAAAAAACTTCTACAATCCTCCTTGGCAATCCTGTAGAAGCTAATGAGGGAAAAGCCAAAGTATACAAAAGAATCATCATCTCCAAATTCAGAAAAAAGCAAGTGCTATAAATCAGAAAATTAACTACTGACTGTCAAAAATGACCTTCATGGTATGTCAAACAATGCCTGTCATGACTTCTCAAATTACCCCAGCAGGAATACCCAGTAAGAGAAGGGAGGCCACAGTGCATTGACTGACTGCCCTGCTAATGTGCAACCTGCTCTTAGCTTTCTTAATGCCATTTTATTTTGGAGATACATTTTAAGAATCAATAATCCTAGGCCAGTGAATGAGCAAATCTGGTAATAGGGGGTTCCAAAGGAGAGTTGTGTTTTTTTTTGTTCTACATTTTTTTTTCTTCATTAGCTCTCTTTTTTCTTTTCTCAACAAACATCAATATTATTTTTAATTTTATATTTAAAAAATTAGGCAGATGGCCCCTCAGGCATTTAGAACTCAATATTTCTGACCCTGAAGTGACTACTTTCCAGCAGATTGCTAAAAAATTAGGCAACCATGAGTAAAGACATCATATCTGCTTTCAAAGAGCTTTGTATTACTCTTAGTGGGGTGCAGGCAAGTACAATTCCAGTTAGTACAAGGTACTAAGTTCTAGGATAAAGCAAAACCAGGTTCCTAAATATTTCCTAAGGTGTGCACCAAGTTTAGTCTTCGAGAAACAGAGAATGTTTCTGGAGAAAGTGAGAATTAAACCGAGATCTGAAAAAAGAGTATGAGTTGCTTCCTGAATGTGCTCCTTCTATTATACAATAAATAACTTAGAACTGCAATTTCAGCTGACAAGTCATGTAAGCTTTCTCCGTCTTGAATGTCTCATCTCTGAAACTAGTTTTGCGAAACTGAAGGGATTATTGTGAGGATATGGACATCGGAAACCAACAAACTGAAAATGGGTACTCAATAAGAAAATCCTGCCTTATATTTTATTAATCATAAAAGCTTACATGGTGTAGTAGGCAATCTTTAAGATGGCCTCTAAAGATTCCTGCTTTCTGGTATTTATTCCCTAGTATAGTCTCCTCCCTCTTGTGTATGGCCTAGACTTACTAATGAAATTCTAAAGATAGAATAAAGCAGAAATGATAGGGCATCGTTTCTGAAATCAGATTAGAAAAAGACTGTGGCTTCTGTATTGGGGCTCTCTCTTGGATTGCTGGCCCTGTGAAGCCAGCAAACATGTCATGAGAGAGGCAAGACATAGAGAGGCCCATGTGACAAGAGATCCATGTCTGGCAACAACCACATAAGTGAGCTTGGAAATGGATGTACACCTCCCCCCTCCCCCTGCCAGCTGAACTTTCAGATGAGAACACAACCCTGGCCAATGGCCACCTCGTCAGAGACATTGAGCCAGCTGTACCCTGTTAGCTGTGCCTGGATTCCTGAGACACTTGGAGAACACCTTGAGATTTTCATAGAAACTCCAGAGGGGCCATGAATTAGAAGGAAAGAAGATGACCAGAACTAAGGGATTCATCATAGGATAAAGGTAGAACTGAAATAGATCCTGCCCCAACAGAATGTAAGTGATCTCCACAAGGTCAAGGCAATCTAGCAATATTTAACTGCCTGCTCAAGCAAATCTCAATACTATTCAGAGGTAGATAATAAAACTCACATTCTCTATAAATATCATCTACAGTGTCCAGCATAAAATTTAAAAAAATAGTAACCCTGAAAAAGAACAGAAAAATAGAAACTATAATTAGGAAAAACATCACAAAATGGAGACAAATCCACAGATGTTGAATTTAGTAGGCAAGGGCTTTAACTATGATAAATGTCTTAAATAATCTACAGGAAAAATAGATACAATTTAGTGAAGAGATGGGAAATTTAAGGAGAAATACATAAGCTGTTTAAATGAACTAAATAAACTCCTTAGGACTTAAAAATATTGTATCTGAATTTAAAAAATATTTGGATGGAATTAACAATAGACAAAAAGAGAAAACAGAGAAAGATAATTGAACTTGAAACAGATCAGTAGAAATCAACATAGTCAGAACACAGACAGAAAAACTACTGACAAAATAAAAGATACCTCAATGTCCTGTGTGTGGTGGTTGGAGCTATGCACTCTGAGAAACATGTTCTTAATCTTAATCCATTCCCATGGGTGTGAACCTACTGTACATAGGACCATTTGATGAAGTTACTTCAGTTAAGGTGTGACCTAGCTCAATCAGGATGGGTCTTAATTCTCTTACTCAAGTCTTTTACAGGAGAATGAAATTCAGACACAGACAGAGAAACCACAGGAAGCAAGAAGCTACATCAACAGAACCTGGAAGAGAAGGGAGAGACCAGGAGAGGCCACCATGTGCATTGCCATGTGATAAAGGAGTCAAAGACCAAAGATCACCAGCAGCCAGCCACAGAATACCAGTTTTGGGGAAGAAAGCATCGTCTTGATGATGACTTGATTTGGACTTCTAGTCTCAAAACCTTGAAGCAATAAATTCCTACTGTTTAAGCCAATCTATTGTATGGTATTTGCTTTAGCAATGAGGAAACTAAAACACTGTGGGAAAGCATCAGTATAATATAATGTCATGCCATATGATATACTTGTAATCCAGAAGGAATGAATAGAGAGAATAGAACAAAAAACATTTGAAATAGGAAATATTAGCCAAGACTTTTCCATATTGGATTTTTAAAAGTAACCTATACAATTAGGAAATCAAACAAGCCCCAAGCAAGATAAATACAAAAAGAAAGTCACATTTATATGCGTAAATGTCAGATGCTAAAAATCAAAGAAAAAAAGAAATTTTAAAAGCAGCTGGAAGAAATAAGGCACATTATATACCACAGGGTAAAAAGGAAAAAATAGGGGAAATGTTCCATCAGAAACAATAGAAGAAAATGGGAGAAGAAAAAACACCTCAAAACTGTCAACATATAATTCTATTTCCAGGAAAACATATTTCAAAAATGAAGGCAAATAACAAAAAGCTACAAGAATTTGTCACCAACAGATGCACAGTACAATAAATACTACAGGAAGTTCTTTTAGTAAAATGAAATGACACCAGGTGGAAATCTAGATTCACAGGAATGCATGAAGAGCACCAAAAGTAGTAAATATCAAAAGACTAATTTTCTTTTTTCCTCAATTCTTTAATAGCCAATTAACTATGTAAAGCAATAATATATTGTAGGTTTATAACATAAATGTAGAAGTAAAATATGTGGTAGCAATAGAACAAAAATAGGAGAGATTTAAAAGAAATTATACTCTTGTAAGTTTCTTATTTTTTAAATTAAGTGCTACATATTAACATATAAAATAAGCTATAATATGTTAAGAGTGCAATATTTTAATTCTTAGAACAACTACTGAAAAAATAATAAGTATAATTATTTAAAAGTGAACAGAGGAGATAGAACAACAAAATGAAATTAAAAAACTGAGTTTATAGCTGCAATAAGAAAAAAATCAAGAAAAGAGAAAGAGAAGAAAAAAATGGAAGCAAAAAATAGAAAACAAATATCAAGAGGGGAAACTTAATCTTATCTATAATTACATTATGTAGAAATGGAGTTAACATTCTGATAAACATAGATTGTTATATTGTTAGACTGTATATGAAAGCTGGATTCAATTTATAATATATTTATCAAACTAAGTGAATATAACAAGGTGAAAAAACACAAGGCCAATATAAAAATCAATTAGATTTTTATATTTTGCATAAGGGGAATATACGTATAAAGTATAATACTATAAAAAACTATAAGGTATTAGGAATAAATTAAATGAAAAATGTTCAAGATTTCTGCAATGAAAGCTACAACACATGCTGAGATAAATTAAAGAAGACTTAAATAAATGAAATAATAAATCTATCCTATTCATGGATTAGAAGGCAATAAGGTAAGTTGTCAATTATTCCCATATTGATCTATAGAATCAATGCCAAACAATCAAAATCCCAGCAGTATTTTCTTTTTAGGACAAATGGATTACCTCATTCTAATATTTATGTGAAAATTCAAAAAACCTAAAATAGCCAAAGCAATCTTAAAAAAGAAGAATAAAGTTGGAGGAATTTTGCTACCTGGTTTTAATACCTCCCATAAGCAACAGTAAAGCATACATTGTGGAACTGATTTAAAGGAAAAATAATTAAATAAATAAGTAAATGTGTACATAAATAAGTAACTAAATAAAAAATGTATTAGGTTAAAGTTTCCAGAAATAGGCTTGCAAATATATGGTCATTTTTAAAGGTCCAAGGTAATTAGACTGGGGAAGGATAGGTTTTTTTCAGCAAATGATGCTGGAACAACTAGATACCAATAAAGAAAAACATTAACCTTGACCCCAAACTCATACCATACACAAAAATTAATTCAAGTGTATGCAACTAAGCATAAAAGCAAATCTATACAACTTCAAGAATATATAGGATAATTTCTTTACAAGTTGGTGATAAGTATAGCTTTCTTATGCCACAAAATCTACTAATTCAATTTCAATGAAATTAAACATTTCGACTCCATAAAGCCGTTATCATAAAATGAAAAGTAAATCTGCAAATTGGAAGAAAATATTCACACTTTTCTGGCATAGGATTGGTATCTAGATTATATCAAGAACTCTCTTAAAAGTCAATAATAAAAGGGCAAAAAAAATCAATATAGAGTGGACAAAGGACTTCAATACAACTTTCACACAAAGAAGACATATGAACGACCAATGAGCACATGAAAAGATGTCAACATCATAAGTTATCAGGAAAAGGCAAATTAAAACCACAATGAAATACCACTACACACCCATTAGAATGCCTAAAATTAGAAAGATTGAAAATATCAAATGTTGGACAGTACGTGGAACAACTAAAACCCTTATGCATCGCTGGTGGGAGAGAAATATTAAAACCACTTTGAGAAAAAGTTTGGCCATGGCTTATTAAATTAAACATGTACCTTTGATATGATTTAGTAATTCCACTTCTAGGTATTCTTCCAAGAGAAACAAAAACTTATGCCCACAAAAGACAAATATATAAATATTCATGACTGTGTTATTCATCTTATTTAAAAAAACTGGAAAAACCCAAATGTCCATTTATAGAAAAGTGGATTAAAAAGTTGTGACATAAAATGTAATGTAATTCAGCAATAAAAAAAAGAATGAACTACTGAAACTCTCCAAAATTTAGGTGTATCTCAAAATAATATGCTGATTCAATGAAGTCAAATACAAAGAATACATATCAAATGATTCTATGTATATGATATTCTAGAACAGGCAATGTTAATCAATGATAACAAAAATTAGACCAATGGTTGCCTTGTGAGAGGGAGTGGATAGTCTGAAACGGACAAGAGGGTATTTTCCTGTGTGTTGGAAATACTGTACATCTTGATTTGTACTGTTTACATAGGCATATACATTTTAAATAATTCAACAATTGTAGACTTAAAATTTGTATATTTCATATATGCAAATTATACTTCAATAAAAAAATAAGATGAAAGGAGAAAAAATGTGTAAACGTTAAAAATACGCACTTTCTTTTAAAGAAAAGCTTGAAATTTACAATATAATATTAATTATGTTAATCTCTGTGGGATTGTTTCATGTTATTTTATTTACCTAATTCCATATATCTGTGTTTTCAAACTTTTTAAAAATAAAAGTGCATTTATTTTTATTATCAGCCTAAAAGCACTTAGTATTTAAAAGGAACTAAAAAGGGTAGTTATTATAATTGTTTAATAATTTTAAAAATTATACACAATCTGATTGGGACATCATAAATGCTAATGCTTGTGGGTATGGAAGAGTTAAGAGCAGGAAAGATAAGAAAATAGAATGATATAAAACACAAATGTGTGTTAATATATTTAATGTATTTAGAAAACAACTGGAATTTTGAATTTGGCAAGGTAGAGATTAAAACCCATAGCTATGAAAAGCAATCTTACATTTAAAATGTCCTCCAGTATTACATGAGGGAATATATGAGGGAGTGCATTGCAAAGTAATCATCTGAATAAAAATGCAAAGTGTTCTTTTTTAACTGAGAATAACAAAGCATAACAATTTCTAAAAGAGGATGTGTCCTGATCCTAGGTGAAAAGTACATTAGCTGAGGCACAATCAGTTCATTGCAAGGGATGCTTCTATTGACAATATCCCATATTAAAAAATGTTGACCTTTGTTAATCAAAATTGAGTTCCACCTGGGATTTGTGTACTTGGAAATGAATGAGAGCAAATGTTAGCTGGCTTCTAACGGATCTCTTTTTTCATGCTACCTATAAGGATTATGATCTAGCAAAACAAATACTTAATGTAATTTATGCACAAGAGCAGTACATTAATTGCTACATGACTTCAGGAGAGAAGCAGAGCATTGCTACATTACACTGAAAACCCTCTGAACATTGTTGTTTAATATTTAATATTTTAATAATACCTACCATGTGCTGGGGATTGAACCATGACCCCCTAAAAGACACGTTCAGGTCCCAAACCCTGGTCCTATGAGTGTGGACCCATTTGTAATCAGGACCTTTGAAAATGATATTAGTTAAGGTGAGACCAAACTGAATGTGGATGGACCTTAATCCAACATGGCTGAACTCCTTATAAGCAAAGGAAATTGGATACAATAAAGAGAAAAGCCATAGGGAACAACCAAAAGCTGGAATTCAATGGATCCGGAAGAGAAAGGAGAAGATGTCACCATGTACATTTTCATGTGACAGAAAAGCCAAGGACCTAGGACATCCAGCTGCCAGCCCCAGAATGCTGACAGTCTTTGGGGAGAAAGTTGTTTTGCTGACACCTGGAGTTTGGATTTCTGGCTCAAAACCATAAGCCAATAAAATTCCTGTTGTTTAAGTGAACCCACTGCATGTTATTTATTTTAGCAGCCATTAAACTAAAACATGGTGCATATCAGTTTAAAGGCTTACAATGGAAGGCTTTGTTCCCCCTTTTAGATAGTCATTGTTTCCCTGTGATTTTTGTCCAATGTGGTCTGCCTATAGGTAGAGTGGAATAGCTAAACTGTTACTGAAATAATGCAGTGTATGCCTTTATAATATAAAAACAAGTTATAGATTCTTAGCAGTATTTTAAAATAAAATAATCATATTATTTTAGGGGAAAGAGTCATGGATGCTTTATCCATTCTCAGCTTGCTCATACTTGCTAAGGTAGCATGGACACCACAGGTGTGTGTCTTACCAACCAAACTGAAGGAAGGAAGAATAAAATGGTAAAATATTCAACTGGTATATATTATAGAATCACAGAGTCTCCATACTGGAAGGAACCTTATAGATCTTCAAGTCCAATCTTTATTTTTTTTTCTTAATGAAGAAATGGAGACCCAAGTAAATGGTCTGGTCAAAGTCACCCAGCTATTAAATGAGAGAAATAGGAGTAGAATCTTGGTTTCACTGACACCTAAATCAAGTTCATTAAAATATTAAAATGGTGGTTAATTAAATGACTTTGCTTTTTAGGATGCTTTGCAGTACTTTCTTATTTGTCTTATGTAACCTTTTGAAGTAGGGCATGGTGTTTTTATTTTACAAACAGAGAAATTGAGACTCAGATCCCTTTTAAGCACATTCACTGAGATAGCCAGTGCTCAGATGCAGATCAATATTTAATTTATTTTCTGAACAGTTAAGCTGAGCTAAGCATTTTTTTTGCATTAAAAAATTTATTAAAGTATACCATTCATACATGAACATACATAAGCAATAAGTATATAGTAAAAGTTGTGAGTTTACAAAACAAACATGCATTAACCTTATACAGGGCTCCCATACCTCATTCCACTACCAATACCTTGCATTGTTTTGAAACATTTGTAACAAATTATGAAACAGCATCATCAAAGTATTGCTACTACTTATAGTCTATATCTTATATTTGCCTCAAGCTTCCTCTTCTTTTTTTGCACTTTTTTTATATAAGTGGTTTCACCCCCTGCTGCATATCGGAATCACCCGGGGTGATTACCCTTTCCTTGGCCACACCCCTGGAAAGTTTAACTTAGTATTCAATAGTCAGCATTTTTAAAATGGTCTTCAGAGGTTCCAAGATTGAGGACCGCTGTATTAGAAGAAAAAATACATTTATTCATTCCAACAGATATTTACTGAATTCTTTCTATGTGCCAACCACTGTTCCAGTTGCTAAGCATACAACAGTGAATATAATAAAAATCCTTCTCCTCATGGTACTTACATTACAGTGGGAAAAGTAAACTTTAAAAATAAGTAAAATAGGGAGTGGATGTGGCTCAGTTGTTGAGCCCCACCTTGCCACATGCAAGGTCCTTTCTGGGTTCAATCCCTGGCCCTAGTACCTCA
>JAQZBX010069046.1:0-15644 GCA_029593785.1 Cabassous unicinctus | reverse complement strand
AAAAAAAAAAAGAAGTGCATTGGAGGAAATTGAAAGTAAATAAGTAAGAGGCTTTTTCTGGCCTTTACATCTGCACTCCCCAAGGCCCTTGGAAGAGGGTCTGCAACCCCTTATGGTTGAGGACCCAGATTTTAGCAACTAACAAGGACAACCATAAAGACCCAGAAGAGACTGAGCCAAGAATCAAAGAAGAGCAGTAACACACAGCCTCCCACCACTAAATCCCTAAGAAAAAGAGAGAAATTGAGCGCCTGAGTAAACCCATCAACCTAATCAGATGCCTAGACATCAGCAAAAAATTACAAACCATACTAAGAAAACGGAGAAAATGGCCCAGGAAAAGGAATATATCAAAGCCCCAGAAGCGACACAGGATTTGAGACAACTAACCACCACTATGCAAACAAATTTCCAAAATCAAATTAATGAGTCAAAAGACAATATAGCTAAAGAGATAAAGGATATCAAGAAGATACTGAGTGAACACAAAGAAGAATTTGAAAACCTGACAGACAAGTAACAGAGCACACAGGAATGAAAGACATAATAGGTGAGATAAAAAACACATTAGAGGCATACAACAGCAGATTCAAAATGATAGAAGAAAGAGTAAGTGATACCAAAGACAGAAAAGCTGACATTGAAGAGAGAAAAGAACAGAGAGAAAAAAAGAATAGAAGAAATTGAGCAGGGGCTCTGGGAGTTGAATGATAACATGAAATGCAACAACATATATGTCATGGGAGTTCAGAAGGAGAAGAGAAGAGAAAAGGGGCAGAAAGAGTATTTGAGGAAATAATGGCTGAAAATTTCCCAACTCTCATGAAAGAAATCAACTTATATCCAAGAAACACAGTGTAGTCAAAGATAAAGAGAAAATTCTGAGAGCAGCAAGGGAGAAGCAAACCATCACATACAAGGGATGTCTAGTAAGACTTAGTACAAATTTTTCATCAGAAATCATGGAGGCAAGAAGACAGTAGTATGATATAATTAGGATACTAAAAGAGAAAAACTGCCAGCCAAGAATTCTTTATCCAGCAAAATTGTCCTTCAAATATGAAGGTGAGTATAAAATATTCACAAACAAACAGAAACTAAGAGAGTTTGCAAAAAAGAATCCACCTTTGCAGGAAATATTAAAGGAAGCCTTAGAACCTGAAAGAAAAAGACAGGAGAGAGAGGCTTGGAGGAGAGTATAGAAGAAAGAATATCAGAAAGGATAACCAAAAGAGTAAAAAGACAGACAAAAATAAGATATGACATATGAAGGACAAAGAATAAAATGGAGGAAGTAACTAATGCACTTACAATAATATAATTGAATGTGAATGGATTAAACTCAATCAAAAGATAACGGCTGACAGAATGGATAAAAAAACATGAGCCATCCATATGCTGCCTACAAGACACTCATCTTAGACCCAAGGATACAAACCGGTTGAAAGTGAAAGGTTGGAAAAAGATACTCCACGCAAACAGTAACCAAAAAAGAGCAGGGGTAGCTATACTAATATCGGACAAAACAGAATTTAAATGCAAAAAAGTTATAAGAGATATAGAAGGCCATTCTATATTAATAAAAGGGACAATATACCAGGAAGAAATTACAATCATAAACATCTAGTACCTAATCAGGGTGCCCCAAAATACATGAGACAAACTCTGGCGAAACTGAAGGGAGACATAGACATCTCAACAATAATAGCTGGAGATTTCAACACAACACTCACAACATTAGAACAGCTAGACAGAAGATCAACAAGGAAACAGAGAACTTGAATAATATAATAAATGAGCTAGACCTAACAGACATATACAGAACGTTGCACCCAAACACAATGGGTTATACGATCTTCTCAAGTACCCATGGATCTTTCTCCAGGATAGACCACATGTTAGGTCACAATGCAGTTCTCAATAAATATAAAAAGAGTGAAATTATACAAAGTACCTTCACAGATCATAATGGAATGAAACTGGAAATCAAAAATAGATAGGAAAGAGGTAATATCACAAACGTGTGAAGGCTGAACAACACACTCCTAAATAATCAGTGAGTCAAAGATGAAATTTTAAGTGAAATTAGTAAATACATTGAGACGAATGAAAACAAGAACAAAGCTTATCAAAACTTATGAGGGAAGTGGATGTAGCTCAAGCAGTTGGGCACCTGCTTACCACATGAGAGGTCCCGGGTTAGGTTCCCAGTGCCTCCTAAAGAAGACGAACAAGACAGCGAGCTGAGCAACAAGATGATGCAATCAGATGATGCAACAAGGAGACACAATGAGGAGACACAATGAAAGACACAAAAGCAGGGAGCAGATGTGGCTCAAGTGATTGGGCACCTCCCTCCCACATTGGAGGTCCCAGGTTCAGTTCCCAGTGCCTCCTAAAAAGAAGATAAGCAGACACAGGGAGCACACAATGAACAGACACAGAGAGCAGGCAGAGAGCACAAAACAAAGATGGGGGGCGGGGAGAAATAAATAAAAATAAAATAAATCTTTAAAAAAACAGTAACACAAATCATGCCCTTAAAAAGTCCTCATTTAAAAAAAAAAACTTATGGGATAAAGTGAAGGCAGTGCTGAGAGGGAAATTTATAGCCCTAAATGCCTATATTAAAAAAGAAGAAAGTGCTAAAATGAAAGATCTAATTGAACAACTGTAGAAACTAGAAAAAGAACAGCAAATCCTTCCCAAAGCAAGCTGAAGGAAAGAAATAATAAAGATTAGAGCAGAAATAAATGGAATTGAGGAAAAAAAACAATAGAGAAAATTAACAAAACCAAAACCTGGTTGTTTGAGAAGATCAATAAAATTGACAAACCCCTAGCTAGAATAACAAAGAAAAAGAGAAAAGATGCAAATAAATACAATTAGAAATGAAAGGGGAGAAGTTAAGACTGAATCCACAGAAATAAAAAGGATCACAAGAGGATATTATGAGAAATTGTATGCCAACAAACTAGACAACCTAGATGAAATGAACAAATTCCAAAAAATGCACAAACAGCCTATACTGATGCTATAAGAAATACAAGAACTTAACAAACCAATCACATTCAAAGAGATTGAATCAGCCATCAAAGAAAAGTCCAGGATCAGAAGGTTTCACAGGTGGAGTCTACCAAGCATTTTGAGAAGATTTAACACTAATCCTGTTTAAACTCTTCCGAAAAATTGAAGAAGAGGGAAAATTACCCAACACATTTTATGAAGCCAATATCACCCTAATACCAAAGCCAGATAAAGATACTACAAGAAAAGAAAATTACAGACCAATCTCTCTAATGATGCAAAAATTCTCAATAAAATACTTGCAAATAGAATCCAATAGCATATCAAAAGATTTATACATCATGAGCAAGTGGGATTTATTCCTGGTATGCATGGCTGATTTAACATGAGAAAATCAATCACCGTAATATATCACATTAACAGATTGAAGGAAGAAAACCACATGATCATCTCAATCGATACATAAAAGACATTTGACAAAATCCAGCATTCTTTTTTGATAAATGCACTTTGGAAGATAGGAATAGAAGGAAAATTCTTCAATATGATAAAGAGCATATATGAAAAACACACAGACAACATTGTACTCAATGGAGAAAGGTTGAAAGCTTTCCCTCTAAGATCAGGGACAAGACAAGGATGACCACGGTCACCATTGTTATTCAACATTGTGCTTTTTTTAGGAGGCACTGGGGATTGAACCCAGGACCTCATACATGGGAAGCAGGAACTCAATCAACTGAGGTACACCTGCTCCCAACACCGTGATCTGCTAGCAGTTCTAGGAAAAACAATCAGACAATAAAAGAAAAGAAAAGAAAAGAAAAGAAAAAAGAAAAGAAAGGCATCCAAATAGGAAAAGAGGAAGTAAAACCTTTACTATTCACAGATGACATGATCCTATATTTAGAAAATACTGCAATGTCTACCACAAAGCTACTTAAGCTAATAAACAAGTTCAAAAAAGTTGCAGGATATAAGATCAACATGCAAAAATCAGTAAAGTTACTGTACACTGATATTGAACAATCTGAGGAGGAAATCAGGGGGAAAATTCCATTCCATTTACAACAGCAACAAAAAGACTCAAATACCCAGGAATCAATTTAACCAAAGTATAGGATCTCTATGCACAAAACTACAAAACAATGCTAAAAGAAATCAATGAAGACCTAAACAAATGGAAAGACATTCCATGTTCATGGATTTGAAGACTAAATATCATGTCAATCCTACCCAAACTGATCTATAGACTCAATGCAATTCCAATCAAAATTCCAACAGTTTACTTTACAGAAATAGAAAAGGCAATAACTTGAATATGGGTCACCAGAAAATAGAATGAGGTTAGAGAATGGAAAGCTGAGGATTGTCTGGTACAGAATTGGTAAAAAGGATGTGTGGGGAATCAGATGTGGCTCAATTGATTAGGCTCCTGTCTACTATATAGGAGGTCCAGGGGTGGATTCCCGGGGCCTCCTGGTGAAAGGCAAGCTCTCTGAGCGGAGAGCTGGTGCAGCAAGATGACGCAACAAAAAGAGACAGAAGAGAGACAATAAGAGACACAGCAGACCAGGGAGCTGAGGTGGTACAAGAGATTGAGCAGCCTCTCTTCTCTCCGGAAGGTCCCAGGATCAGTTCCCAGTGCCACTTAAAGAGAAGACAAGCAGACACAGAAGAACACACAGAGAGCAGACAGCAAGTGCAAAACAATCAGGGTTCGGGGGGAGATAAATTAAAAAAGGATGTGTGTTAATCTTTGGAAATGAATAGAAAAGGTGAGAGCACTACATAATGTTTATAACTAGCAGTACTAGTATATGGGTATGACTGGTTTAAGTGAAAGTCTAAAGGCATGTATATCATTAGAAGGAAAGCTAAAATATCAACATAGGAATGTATAGCATAGTAAAACCACATGTGAAATATGAATAAGGGTAAAATTGCATATATAATACTGTTTTTCTTAGAAACTGAACTAATATATGTTAATAGTACAAGATGCTAATATCAGACCAAAAAACTCATTATGCTAAGTGAGAGAAACCGGACACAAAGTACTACATATTGTATGATTCCATTTATATAAAATATAAATATAAATCAATTTATAAAGTTGAAATTAGATAGTGGTTATGTAAGGCTGAGGAAGAATAGTGGGATTGAGAGGTGACTGCTAAGGGGTGTGGAGTTTTTTTTGTTGGAGTAATGAAATTGTTCTAAAATTTCTTTGTGGTGATGAATGCACAACATTGTGATTATACTAAAATCCATTGATTATACACTTTGGATAGATTTTATGGTATGTGAATATATCACAATAAAACTGCTTAATAAATAAATAAATAAATAAATGTTTAAGAATAGCCAGAAATAGTAGCTATGTATGGTTGGGGAAGCATAGATAGAGATGTGAAGAATTTTCTTTGTCTGTTTTTTGTTTATTATTATTATATTATTGAAATAAAGAAAATGTTCTAATTAAAAAAAAACAAAACTGTAAAAGTGTAAGGTACAAAATGGAAACCATAATGGAAACCATTGACTATGGTTAATCACAATGCTTCAATATTTGTTCATCAGTTATAACAAATGTACCATACTCATTGTATTAGTCAGGATTCTCTAGGGAAACAGAGTCAACAGGAGATATCTGTAAATAGTATGAGGTTTTATAAGAGTCTCTCACGTGACCGTGGGGATGCACAAGTTCAGGTTCTGTGGGTAGGCTGCAAACCAGGGGCTCCAATGAAAGTCCAATGAAGGTCCTTGATGAGTTTCCAGGAGACGTTGGCTGTCCAAAGACGAGCTGGGAAATTCTCTCTGAATGTTGAAATCACTTCTCCTTTTAAGGCATTCAATTGATTGGATAAAGCATCACTCATTGCTGATGGCAATCTCCCTGGTTGATGCAGATGTAATCAGCCATCTATGCAGTAAACTTACCAATGACTAAAGCCCATAAATGTCCTTGTGTTACAATTAGCCCAGTGCTTGCTTGACTAAACTGGGCACAATTACCTGATTGAATTGACACATTAGCCTCACCATCACACTCATGTAAGATGCTATTAATAAGGGAAAATGTGAGAGGGGGAGGGGGTGTTGTATATGAGAATCCCCTATATTTTCTATATGACTTTTCTGTAGCCTAAAACTTCTTTGAAAATAAAGTGGAAAAAAAATAAAAAGAAGAACACTGCGCATCCAGGGAAGAGCAGGAGGAAGAGGCTGATAAATTATGGTAAAGAACAGTAAATTTCTCTTTTTGCATAGGAGCTACTGGCACCCATCCCCCACTCTTGCAGCAGATCACCATGGGGTTAATCTCTGGCTAGCTACTGCAGACAGAAATGGATATAAAAATACTCTTCTCCAAGAACAAGGTGTGCATGACTGATCACTGATCATGGCTTTTAATTAGCAAATTCTGGTGGCTCTGAGGCCAGCTCTGGGTCCTGGCTCTGAGGGCAGCTATTGTTTCAACCCACTCTAGACAAAGGCTGCAGCAGCCATTGTTTCAATGCCCACCAGACAAAGGCAGCAGCAGCCATTGTTTTAACCCTCCTCGGACACGGATGGAGGTAGAGATTTAAAAGACCCAGGACTTCCTCAGGGCTGCAGGGAAAACTTAGCTGAAGTGCTGCATTTTCTGGGCAGGCCAGGAAAGCTCAGCTTTGGGGAGCCATAAGAGAAGTTTTTGGTGCCCTTCCTGGCCCCTTCCACAGGGCATTTTGGAGCTGATCCGTACCCCCTTTGTGGGTCTCTGGCCCTGTTTTGGCCAGGAAAGACCAAAGTGGGAAAGTTCTCCCCAGGGTGTCCCTCCTTCCAGAATTTGCACTCCAGGCAAAGGCAGCAGGAGACAATGAAAGGAGTGTAAAAAACTATAGAGGCGGTCAGTTTGGGACAAAGACCTGCCAGCTTCAGATACCCAGGAGAAGGAGGTCCATCCCCTGTGAAACAGAAAGGACAACCAAACTCTTGTAAAAAGGGGAACTCCGAAACAACTAACAAGCAAAAGCCCAGGACAAGAAAGAGGCCCAGTAAGACAGGCAAACCCTGCACAGTGCATTCTGAAAATATGTCTTATCACCAGCTGGTTACAAAACCAGGAAACACACATCCCAGGGAATAAGTCCCAGACTTAATATTTGAAAATATTAAAATGTTCAGTGTGCAACAAGAGTAAAAGACAAAGAAACAGGAAATGATGGCCTATCTGCAGGAAGAGGATAAAAACACAGAAAACACCAATGAAGAAGATGAGAGCATGGACATACCAAACAAAGACTTAAAAAAAAAAAAATCTTAAAAATGATTAGGGAGATGAAGAAAAATACAGAAAAAGAACTATGGTATATCATGAAAACAATGAATGAACAATATGAGAGTCTAAGTAAAGAGATAGAAATTTAAAAGGGAACCAAATAGAACTACTGGAGATGAAGACCACAGGAAATGAAATGAAAACTGCCCAGGAGGGTTTCATGAGCAGAGTAGAGCTGGCAGAAGAAAGAATCACTGAACTCGAAGACAAGACACTTGAAATGAGTCAGGCTGAGGAGCAAAGAGGAAAAAGAAATAGTAAGAGCAAAAATAGCCCAAGATAGGTATAGGACACTATCAAGCACACCAATATATGTGTTATGGGAGTCCCAGAAGGAGACGAAAGTGAGAAAGGGTTAGAAGGAATAGTCAAAGAAACAATGACAGAGAACTTCCCAAACTTAGCAAAAGACATAAATATACACATCCAAGAAGCTCAGAGAACACCAAACAGGATAAACATGAAGAAAAATACACTCCATCATACATTGATTACACTTTCAAATGCAAAAGAAAAGGAGAGTCCCGAAAGCTGCAAGATTAGAGATAAATGAAACAGAAAACAAAACAAAACAAGAGAATGAACAAAACCAAAAGATTGTTCCTTGAAAAGACTGATAAAATCGACAAGCTTTTAACTAGACTGACAAAGAAAAGAAGAGAGAGGATACAAACAACTGAAATCAGAAATGAAAAGGGGGACATTACTACTGACCAAACTGAAATAAACAGTACTATAAGTGTATACTATGAGCAATTTTTGTACCAATAAATTAGATAACTTAGATGAAATGGACAAATTCTTAGAAACACACATAATACCAACATTGACTCAAGAAGAAATAGATCTCAACAAACCAATTACTAGTAAAGAAATTGAATCAGTAATCAAAACCTCCCAAAAAAGAAAAGCCCAGGACCAGGCGGTTTCACAGGGGAATTCTACCAAACAGTCCAAGAAGATTTAACTCCAATTCTGCCAAACTTTTCCAAAAAATTGAAGAGGAGGGGACACTCCCTAACTCATTCTAAGAGGCCAACAGCACCTTCATACCAAAGCCAGATAAAGGTACCACAAGAAAAGAAAACTACAGACAAATACGTTTTATGAATTTAGAGGCAAAAATCCTCAAAAAAATTACTAGCAAACTGAATCCAACAGCATATTAAAAGAATTATACACCATGATCAAGTGGGATATATTCCTGGTATCCAGGGTTGGTTCAACATAAGTCAATCAATTACTGTAATACACCACATTAACAGAATGAGAGGGGGAAAAAAAATGACATGATCATATCAATTGATGCAGAAAAAGCATTTGATAAAATACAGCACTCTTTCTTGCTAAAAACACTTAGAACACTAGGAAAAGAAGGGAACTTCCTCAGCATGGTAAAGAACATATATGAAAAGCCCACAGCTAACAACTTACTTAATGGTGAAAGACTGAAAGTTTTCCCTCTAAGATCAGGAACAAGACAAGGATACCCACTGTCACCATTGTTATTCAACATTGTACTGGAAGGTCTTGCCAGAGCAATTAGGCAAGAAAATAAAATAAAAGGTAACCAAATTGGGAAGGAAGAAGTAAAACATTCCCTATTTGCAGATGACATGATCCTGTATTTAGAAAATCCTGAACAATCCACAACAAAGTTCCCAGAGCTAATAAATGCATTCAGCAAAGTGGTGGGGTACTAAATCAATACTCAAAAATCAGTATTGTTTTTATACACAAGCAATGAGTAATTGGAACAAGAAATCAAGACAAAAATTCCATTCACAACAGCAACTAAAAGCATTAAATATCTAGGAATAAATCTAACCAAGGATGTAAAGGACTTGTACACAGAAAGCTACAAAACATTCCTAAAAGAAATTAAAGAAGACCTAAATAGGTGGAAGGATATTCCATGTTCATGGATTGGAAGACTAAATATCATTAAGATGTCAATACTACCTGTATTAGTCAGCCAAAGGGGTGCTAATGTGAAATACCAAAAATGGGTTGGTCTTTATAAAGGGTATTTATTTGGGGTAGAAGTCCACAGATACCAGGCCATAAAGCAGCATTAGTTTCTTCCCTCACCAAAGTCCATTGTCACATGTTGGAGCAAGACAGCTGCCGACATTTGCCCAGGGTTCAGGCTTCTAGGGTTCCTCTCTTCCTGGGGCTGCATTTCTCTCCGGGCTTAGCTCCTATTTCCTCCACAAGGTCAGCTGCAGGCGATCAGGCGAATGGCTCGCTTCTCTTCTCCTGGGGCCTTCTTTCCAGCATCAAAGCTGCTTCTCAAAGACTGCTTCTGCCACGCCTTTTATATTTGATTCCCCACCCACCAAGGGGTGGGGCTCAACACCCTAATCATAACCTAATCATGCCCAGATTAACAGATCAGTTTACAAGCATGATCCAATTATATTTTTGGAATTCATATACATCATATTGGCCAATGGTTACACTACCCAAAGCAATTTATAGATTCAATGCAATCACAATAAAATTTCCAACAACCTTCTTTGCAGAAATGGAAAAGCTAATCATCAAATTTATAGGGAAGGGTAAGGGGCCCCGAATAACTAAAGCCATCTTAAAAAAGAAGAATTAAGTTGAGGACTCTCACTTACTGATCTTAAAACATTTTGCAAAGCCACAGCCATGATACTTGCACAAGGACAGATGTATTGACCAATGGAATAGAATTAAAGGGTCAGAAATCAATCCTCACATTATGGCCAATCGATTTTTGCCAAGGTGGCAAAGACCACTCAATTGGGAAGGAATAGTCTCTCCAACAAATGGTGCTGGAAAAACTGGATGTTCACTTGTGAAAAAAAAAAGGAGGATTCCTACCTCATAACATATATAAAAGTCAACTCAAAATGGATCAAAAACCTAAATATAAGAGCTAGAACTATCAAACACTAGAAGAAATTGTAGGGATGCATCTTCAGGATCTTGTGTTAGGCAATGATTTCTTAGACTTTACACCCAAAGTGCAAGCAACAAAAGACAAAATAGGCAAATGGGACCTCATCAAAATAAAACACTTTTTTTCCTCAAAGAACTTTATTTATCATAAAGTAAAAAGACAACCTACACAATGGGCGAAAATATTTGAAAACCACATAGCCGATAAAGGATTGAAATCCAGAATATATAAAGAAACTCTTCCACCTAACAACAAAAGACAAACAACCCAATTTAAAAATGAGCATCGGGGGGTGGATGTGGCTCAAATGGTTGGGCATCCGTCTCCCATATGCAGGGACCTGGGCTCGATTCCTGGGACCTCCTAGTAAAATAAAAAAGAAGGTGAGCCGGCCGCAGGGGGGCTCACCAGCTTGCAGGGCCTGACAGTGCACCTGCTCGCGGGTGTGCCGCCAGGCCCCGCTGAGCCATGCAGCAAGATGATGACATAACAGGAGAGTGACACGAGGGAGAGCCAAGACAAAATGTGCCAAAAAAAAAACAGGAAATGAGGTGGCACAGGTGGCAGAACACCTCACCTCTCTCCCACATCGGAGGTTCCCAGGATCGAATCCCAGTGAAGACAGGAGGAAAAGGATGAGAAGAGAGGGAGGAAACAGGCACAGAGAGTTGCCCAGTGAATGGACACAAAAACAGCAAAAATGGGGGGGAGGGGGGTTTAAAATGGATAAAAGTAAAATAAATAAATAAATCTTTTTTAAAAAATGAGCATAAGATTTGAACAGTCATCTCTCTGAAGAAGATATTCAAGTGGCTAGAAAGCACACTAAAAGAAGCTCAACATCATTAGCCATCAGGGAAATGCTAATCAAAACCACAATGAGATACCATTTCACACCCATTGGAATGGCTGCTATTAAAAAACTGGAAAATAGCAAGTGTTGGAAAGGATGCAGAGAAATAGGAATACTCATTCATTGTAGGTGGCAATGTAAATCGGTGCAACTGCTGTGGAAAATAGTTTGGTGGTTCCCAGAAAGCTAAGTGTAGAACTACCATATGACCTGGCAACCCCACTACTAGGTATATACCCAAAAGAATTGAAAGCAGGGGCTCAAATAGATATTTACAACTGGTGTTCATAGCAGCATTATTCACAAATGTCAAAAGATGGAACCAACCCAAGCGTCCAGCAACCAATGAATGGATAAATAAAATGTGCTATATACATACAATGGAATATTATTCACTATAAAAAGGAATGAAGTCCTGATACATGGGACAACATGGATGAATCTTGAAGACATCATTTTGAGTGAAATAAAGCAGACACAGAGGACAAATATTGTATGATCTCACTGATTTGAAACAATTAGAATAAGTAAAATCATAGACTCAGAATCTGGAATATAAGTTACCAGGGGTTGCAGTGGGGATAGGGAATGGGAAGTTAAGCTTACAATGTGCAGGGTTCCTATTTGGAATGATGGAAATATTTGGGTAATGGATGGTGGTGATGGTGACACAACATTGGGAATGCAATTAACACCACTGAAATATATATCTGAATATGATTAAAAAGGGAAATGTTTGGACTCACCCAGGACAACTAACGGGGAGGAGATGATGGACAAACAACATGCCAAGGAACCGAGAGTGCCTACAGCTGCAAACATAAGAATCCCATCCGTCGGATGTATGGGATCGAAGCCCTCTCAGTCAATGGTGGAGAGGGCATCACTCTCCCAGAGCCCTCAGTATTGGGAAATGAACTATGGACTAAAATAAACTTACTAGTATTACTATAGACTACGTGTGATTCTAGCAATGGAAGAAATACCATTGTTGTGGAGGCAATGACCCATGGATGTTCTGGGGTTAGAGAAAGGGAAAAACAGGTGTAATAGGGGGACATTATCAGGACTTGGGAATCATCCTGAATAACATTACAATGACAGATACAGACCATTATATATCCAGCCATAACCTACAGAATCAAATGGGAGAGAGTGTAAACTACAATGTAAACTATAATCCATGCCTAGTGGCAATGCTCCAAAATGTGTTTATCAATTGCAATGAATGTACCACACTGATGAAAGATGTTGTTAATGTGGGAAAATGTGGGACGTGTGGGGAGCAGGGCATATGGGAATCCCCTGTATATTCTCTGTAACATTTATGTAATTGAAGTATCTTTTAAAAAATAAAAAAAGTGAGAAAAAAAAGAAAAGAAAAGAAAAGACCAGGGAGAAACAATCAAATAAAATATAATTTTTTAAACCCACAAAAAAAGGGAAAAGTTTGATTGTATATATGATAACAATAAATTTTTTTAAAAAATCTATGGCATACACTACACAAACAGTGAACCTTAAGTTGAACCTTGGTCTTTAATTAATAGCACAATTATAAAAATGTGCTATCATCAATTGTAACAAATATTCCACATGAAAGCAAGTTGTTGGGGTGGTATATGGGAGTCCTGTATTTTATGCATGATTGTTCTGTAAACCCACAACTTCTCTAATAAAGGGGGGAAAAAGAATTTAAAAAAAACAAACATAAACCGAGGTCATGTCAGTTTTTCCTTACATTTATAAGCAAGAAATTTACCGTTTATGATAACCAACTTAGGGTAACCAACTTTCTCATGAAGAGGGCTCTTTTGAATCTATTTAGTCCACCCAACTTGCCTTGAAGTAAGGATTACCTTTAAACCACTCAAAAGAGACAGTGTTTGGGAAGCAGGAGTGGCTCAGTCGATAGAGCCCCCGTTTACCATATGGTAAGGCCGGCCCGCGCAGCCTAGTGGGCTGATGCAGCAAGCCCTCACAACAGGAAGCGGGTGTGGCTCAACTGATAGAGCCCCCGTTTACCATGTGTGAGGCCCCGGGTTCGCTTCCCGGGGCCTCCTTGTGAGGGCAGGCCGGCCCGCGCGGTGCAAGGGGCTGATGCAGCGGGACCTCACAGCAAGGGGAAGATAAGCAGACACGGAGAAGACACACAGCGAATGGACACAGCAAGCACAAGCAGCAAGGGGGGGATAAATAAATAAATAAATAAATCTTTAAAAAAAAAAAAAAGAGAGACAGTGTTTATCCTGATTTGATAAAGGCTTTGATGGACATAAATGGAATATCTTAAGATATTTCATTCTTGGGACTGTTAAGCAAACAACATGGGATAGAATGACTGTTTTGGAGAAATAACTTCAAATCAACCAGAATAGAAGCAAAATTATAAAAGCAAATACCTCTTTGAACAGGCTTTATCCAGAAATCTGGGTAATCTTTTTCAAATAGTGTAGGAATGTTAAAATTGAGACCAAATTTTTTATTGAACTGAAAGTTTTTGTTTTTAGAACTATTAAATACATTTTAATTGTAAAAAAATTAATTGACCATTAATGTATGGTTTTATTTCTGGATTCTCAACTCTATTCCATTGAATTACATGTTTGTCCTTGTGCCAGTACCCACTATCTTGCTTACTAACTGTTCCTTTTAAATTTTGATGTATTTGAAATATGCAGAAGAATAAAGATAACACACACTCATGTGCTCACTCTTCAGCTATAACAAATCTTAACATTTTGCCATATTTGCATGAGTTTCTCCACAAACAAAACATTTCAGATACAGTTGAAGACCTCTATATACCCTTGCCTGTGATTTGATGTCCTTCCTTCTTCTTCCTCTCCAGCATTTGAAACTTGCCATTCCCATGTTTGTTTTTATCATTTCTACATATACATGATTCCGTAAGGAAGGTTTAGCATTGTTCTGCATATTTCAAAACCTTATATATATGTTTTATCACTGTTCATACCCTTCTGCAACATACTCTTGAGATTTATCCACATTTAAACATAGAGCTGTGTTGGGGATTGAGTCATGTCCCCCACAAAAGACATGTTCAGGTCCCAACTCCTGGTCCTGTGGGTGTGAACCCATTTGTAAATAGAACCTTTGAAGATGTTGTGAAGATGTGCCCAAGCTGAATGAGGGTGGGCCTTAATTCAATATGGCGGAAGTGCATTTAAGCAAAAGAAATTGAATGTGGAAGAGAATCATGGGGAGCAGCCAGAATCCAGAAGTCAATGGAACCCAGAGGAGAAAGGAGAAGACATTGTCATGTGTGCTGCCATGTGACAGAAAAGCCAAGGAACCCCAAAGATTGTCAGCCAGCCAGAATACACTGGCTTCTTGTCTCTGAAACTGTGAGCCACTAAATTCCTGTTATTAAGCCAATCTATTGTATGGTATTTGTTTTAGCAACCAGGAAACTAAAACAAGCTCGTAATTCATTTGTTATTGTTGCATAGTATTCCATTTTATAAACATACTACAATCTATTCATTATTCTGTTGATAAACATTTAGATTGTTTCCAATTTTTTATTATTACAAACAATGCTGGAATGAATTCTATGCATATATGTTATAGTCTCTCTGGAATATATTACTAAAAGTGGTTTCTTGGGTTATGCTATAGGTTATTTCTATAGGTTATGCTCATCTTCACTCTTGCTGAGTATTGCCAAAATGTTCTTCAAAATATTTGGACGAATTGGTTCCCACCAGCAATGTTTCTGTTTATCAGGCAGGGGGAAAAGGCAAACAATACACGATATTTCAGCCTGCAGGTATAAGGGTATACATGTGTTGTTCCAGATTCTCACCATTTCCTGGGGATGTGTACTTAGTCCAGGCATAGATGGACATCCACACATCGTGCACAAAGAGAGAGATTGCAGATTTCCTGCAGTCTCACATATTTATAGAGGGGTATGAAGGGGTCAAGGATCATCTGTCCAGGTTGGCTTTGCAATTAAGGTTTCAGCCTTTGTGGCATGAGAAATGTGTTGGAAACACCCCAACACATTTGTAGAGAGTTTCTATACCAGAGGCCTTACAGCCCTCCCTGCTGAGCCAGCTCATTGCTAGGCTACCGGAGAGAGAGTCTGCATGGGTAATCCAGTTGATAAACAGGTTTCTCTCTCTACATTATACTCCTGGCCCTGGGGGCCTATTAAACATAGGCCTTCCTCAACTGTTTCTGAGACTTTACACCCAAACCACAAGCAACAAAAGAAAAAACAGATAAATGGGGCCTCGTCAAAATTAAAAACTATTTGTGCCTCAAAGACTTTATCATGAAAGTAAAACGACAACCTATATTATGGGTGAAAATACTTAGAAACCACACATCATGTAAGGGTTTAATATCCAGAATATATAAAGAAATCCTTCAACTCAACAATAAAAAGACAAACAACCCAATTTAAAAATGGGCAAAAGACTTGAAAAGACATTTCTCCAAAGAAGATATACAAATGGCCAAAAAAAAAAAAAAAA